>JAKSZP010017528.1:0-74916 GCA_022478985.1 Massospora cicadina
CAGATGGCGTACTGGTCCTATGGTAGGTCGTGCACAAGGGGGCACCAGTGGAGCGGTGTATTTTGTGTTAGTAAGGCGTGGACGTGGGAGAGCAGATGGGCCGGGTTGGGAACTACTTGCTGGGGCCCAGCAGTTCTGAGGCCGACCAAGGAGGATGATTTCGGTTTTGGAGGCGTTCAGTGCCGCGTTGCTTACCCAGGAATATTACTGGATGAGGGCTTCAAGCGCGCGTGCATCTTTGTTATTAGACACCCCCACCACGCAATCATCTGCAAATGCCATCATCTTGACTGGGGTTTGGCCTGGCACATGGACCCCAGTGAGTTGGGCATTTACATTTCGCAGTAGTGGGTCAAGGCTGAAGTTGTATAAGATTGCGCTCAGGGGGTCCCCTTGTCGCAGGCCCCTTTGAGGATGGACTACTTCCGTTAGGAAACCTGGGCTGCGCACTGCCATTGTTGCAGATTCCGTGAGCAGCATCACTCAGTTAATGAAGCGGGGAGGTAGGCGGAATTGTTGGAGGCAGGCCCTAAGGTATTCCCAGTTTACTCTATCATAGGCCTTTTGTTGGTCCAAGAATACAAGTGCCCCAGAGGCTGTGGAATGACATACATTAGCCACAGAGTGCACGTTATCCCAAATCGACCTTCTGGGGATGAAGCCAAATTGTTCTGGAGAGATGGTGGCAGATGCTACAGTCCCTAAATGGTTAGCCATGATTTTTGTTAAAATTTTGGTGTCTGTGTTTGTTAGAGAAATGGGGCGCCAGTTGGCTAAGTCTAGCCTCTCCCCTTTCTTGAAGAGTGTGACCGTAAAGGCCTCATGTCCTCCTGGTAGGAGGCGCGTTTCCAACAGGCTTTGGTTGGATGAGGCTAGCAGCAATGGGGATATATATTTAAAATATTTTTTGTAGAACTCATATGGAATGCCATCTGGGCCTGGGCATTTTCGGTTTGATGCACCACAAATGGTATTCCATAATTCGTTCGGAGTAATTAAATTCATTATTTCCGGGTATCAGAAAATGGTGCGGATATGAGCTCTGTCAAGAAATTCCACCATTTCGGCTGGCTGAATTGGTTCAGCATGATATAACTTGGAGTAATATCTTTACATTTCGATTGCCACTTCAGCCAGTATGTCCACAATAGAATTATCCGATCTTCACACCTGTGTGCAGGCCACGCTCTGATGTGGTGCAAAAATTTTTTTGAAGAAGTATGTGGTGCACTTGTCGCCTTTAGTGATGCGTGTGGCCCTGTATTGGACACAAACCTGATGTTTGTGTTGCCTTTCAAGTGCGTTGAGGTGGGCTGCTGCCTCCGCCCACTTCTGGCCCCATGCAGGGCTATATCCTGAGGCTGGAATGTTGGACTCCAAGTGGGCCAATTCTGCCAGCGCGCACAATATAACCACTGATGTGGCTCGTGAGCATCTGGATGAGAGATGGCGATAGTGGCGGATGGTGTCATCTTTGAGAGTTGCCCATGTTGAAATGGGGTCCATGCAAAACAGTGCAACAAACAATTTTGCCAAAGTTGCCTCTTCCACCCACATGGAAAATCCTGGCGACGCGAGCTCTGGGGGCAGATTTTGCACCAATGTGGGGCCTTTGCAACTGTGACGGGTAAGTGGTATGTTATCAAGACCAGTTGGTGGTCGGAGAATTCCATTTTCATTGTTTTGAAGTGGGATATGTGGGGTTGGAATTTCGCCAGCGCTAGAATAAGGTCGATGCGGGACATGGACCTTAATTGGCCATTGTGGATGCGAGGATGTGTCATGTTTTTGAGCAGTGGGGCATGTCATGGCAGTGCATCCATTAACCCAAGGGTGGCTTTTAGAACGCGTAGTTCTACGTGGCCCTGTGGGGCGTGGGGTGAGGGCAGCCACTAGTCCATTGGTGAGGTTAGCTAACAGTTCATATCACCAATTAGGAAAGAATCAGGGGGTAGCGGGAGGGATTTGACTGATGAGAAAAATTCCTGACGCTCTTGTGCACCGTTTGGGGCGTAAATGTTGACGATTGTGTGTGCAACATTGGCCCATGAGAAGGTGACAATGAGCACTTGGTCATTTAGGAATGTTTCTGAAGATGTTAATTTGAAAAATTGTTTTTCTGAATTAGCACCCCACAGTGCTTTGACCAAAAGGATAGGGATGGTAGGAGCATTGTTTTCCAAGCTTTCTCAGAACCTCGTGGACAGTGGGTTTCCTGGATGGCCAGGATATCCACGGGTAAATTGTTTTGTAAAAAACTCAGTTTCCTAGCCTGGGATGGGGAGGCCTTGAGTCCGGCGATATTCAGCATCCCTAGAGTGAAGGTTTCCCCCATCACACCTTAGGTGCGAGGGGGTGGGCCCCCTGGCCCACCAGCCACCACCAGGTCCCCACGGGCTTTCACAGCAGTGCGGGTATTAGCAGCAATGCTATCAGATTTTTATTAATTTTTGCAGAAAGAGTCGCGTTGGCTTTGGCCTTCACTTTTTGTTTTCCCGACGTTGGACAAATTTTTTGCGGTGCGGATAAGTTTGGTGCACTGTCGAGTGGGGCAAAAAATTTTTTTTGGTTGGGATAGGTCCCAAGTTGGTTTCAACCGGGGCTTGGGTGCAGCGATTGGGTGAGATTGAATCTCCCATCAGATCCTCGGATTGAGTGGCCCATTTGGCATGGGCCTCCCAATCTGATTGGGTGATGGACTCCCAAGTTGCTTCTGCCGCAAAGGTCTCCATGTCCTCCTGGCGTTGTGAGTGTGGGATGGTGGTGGTGACCTTGGCCGCTTCCTTGGCCGCGGTCCTATGGGCCTGCTTGGCCTTCTTCTGCTCCTGCGGGGAGATGGGCTTTACCAATAGGTAGCAGCCTTGTGCTCCCCACGGGAAAGCCTCCTTGGTGCTTGCGATTGTTCATAGTGCGCCTCTCCGCTGGCCATGGCTGCTGAGGGGTGCTCTTGGAATGTGACGCCCTCTTTGATGGGGCACATGTGTGCCTTATGGCCAAATGCATTACAGTGGGTGCAAATGGGGGGCGCGCTGTCCACGGTTACCTGGAATGGGTGGGTGGTGTGCCTGCGATGTCAATAAAGGTGGAGTGTGGATTCTGGGTTAGGTCCTTCGCGATCTCCTCAGTTGGGGTTAGAACTGCAATGGCTTTGCCGGTGCACAGGTGTGGCATCAGCGTGAAACGTTGCATTTTGAAAGATTGTATTTCACCGTATATGGTGAGACCATCTTTCAGGTGTTGCTCCAAAATGTCACGTTTTACCGTAGTAGGCAAAAAGTCAAACGTGAGGAAAATTTGGTTTGATTTTGTCCATCTGGTTCATTTAGTTTTGACGACCCATTGCCCTTCGGGGAGGTTGACCACTATGCGCACCACTGCAGCCTCATCTGCTGCTATTTTGTTTTTGAAACCTAGGTCCAGCCAACCACACAACATGGAGTGAGGTGCAACGTACACCACGGTCAGGAAAATTCTGTGTACATCTTCACAAAATTTTTCCCATAGGGCCGTTTTTTGAATGTCCAGATACATATGGACTCCAAATTCCACCGATGAAAGTGGCTGGGAATGTGGCGTGTTGATGTACTGGTTGCATCGTGCTTGCCACACGAGTATCTCCGGGGAAATTGTGACCGCTGGTTTTTTTAGATTTTTTTCTATTCCGCCAGATTCTCTGGGGCGTTTTTGAACGTTAGAGGCCGCGGGCCTTCCGCCTGCTCCTCTTGCCTTGCTTGCCCAACTGCTCCCAGACATGGGCTCAGACTAATCCCCTCTCTGAGATTATCAAACTATATTTAGTCTTGAATTGAATGGGTTGCAAAAGTGTTTGCAACGAGAAAGAAAAGTTTGTAATAAATATATGATGATCTAGTTTAGGCTGGAGGTTGATGAGCTTAGTAATAAAATGTGATTAATAGTATTTCTAGGCCATTTTTTTTTAAAATAACGATCAGATTGAACTTTAGAAAACTGGTTTGGTGGCGCACTGCCTACATTTAAATTCTAGTTGATATTTTCTTAGGTAAATACATATACATAAATAGGACATAGGGATAGGACCATCTAGTACTAAAAAATAGGACATAGGGATATGCTTGAAGTCACTTTTGAGCAATTTTATTAGAAAACCAAAAAGTAAGTAAACAATTAATGATCAAATGCTAACCACTGCCATTCAATCCCAATGACGTCAGATTTGCCACCAGCTGCTCCAGTGTGGGGCAGGGGCGAAACCCCGCCTAGCGTTTTCCGTCTAGTGGGAAAACGCGCTCAGTCTATATCGTCCAGCCCCAATAAGTCCTTGGGTTAGTTTTGTCCGCCCAAGGATCTCGCCATCCACCTGGCATGTACCCAGGCGGTGCCTCACAGCCCACTTGCTCTCTCCTGCTCCCAGCTCCATTCTGGCCTTTGGGTTGTGTACAAGAGATTGTTCCCATACGAGAAACAAGCAATTATAGACCTGGCCCAGGTGGTGATGCAGCCATCCAGTTTAATTGACTTCCGCCCCTTTAAGGGGTATTTTGACCTCAGCTTCACCTGTGAAGCTAACGCTGCCACTGCGGCTACTGTGCCCCTGATTTTCAAGGGCACACCCATTCCAACTACATGCACCCAGCTCCCCACCAACATGACCATGGTAGTCCAATTTGTGGGGTTGCCCACTCACCTCCCCCCTGCAGTACTCCATCAGGAGTTAATGGAAGGATTGGCCGCATATGGCTCCAACCCCATCCTTCAGATTTTGTGGTCCCCAATGGGGCTGCTCGCCTAGCTGAGCCTTGGTCATTTGCCATGATCAGCCCAATAAATTTTAAAATAGCTTTGTCACTTCCACCCTGCGCCATCATACCCTCTGCCCCTGAACACCCATTCTGGGCCCGTGTTGAGGGCGGGAGGACAATCTGTCCTTCCTGCTTTGAGTTAGATCACTCAAAGCGCAAATGCCCCTCCCTCGTGACTTCCTCTGACCTAGCGCAGTCATCACATGGCCCCCACTTAGCCTCACACCCCAATATTTTACTGACATGGGGTACGATCTTACTCCCCTCCCCCAAAGCCTGCTGCCGCCTTGATGCCTGCTGCAGCCAATCATCCCCTTCCTCAGGCCAGTGCCACTTGCACCTCATCCAATCAGGAATCAGCTTGGACTAATGTGGGTTTCCATGTTATTCTGCAATTGCCAGTCACACCACTTCAATTTTCAGACCCCAATTTGAAGTTTGACTTGAACCCATGGTCCTCATTGGCTGAAACTGATGAGATGGGTAATTTTATTGAGGCCTCTCAACCCACATATGATGAGTTTATCCAGGTTCAGAATCCCAAACCAGTCAAAAATGATATTACTCCCCCCAACCGGATGCTGTGGAGTTCCGCTTGGACCACCAGCTTACTATCACAGCAGCCACCCACCCTGAAGTAACCACTATCAATGAACTGGATGAGTCATCAGTAGCAGCGCTAGCCACAGAACTCCCGCCCCCCATCCTCAGGCCATCCACATCCATATCACACAAAATGACCATTGTAAATGCCCACAGGCGCGCTAAGGATGCCATCCAGAGAGTGGTTTCCACCTTGAAGGCCAACTCTCGAGTCACCCAAGCCTCCATGGCTTCACTGTCCCACTCCCTGCCCTCCGCATTAAGGTGGAGGCCACCATTTCCAAATAAATTGTTGACTTACTGTTGTATGATAATTTCCTCAAGCAGCCACTTGTTACCAACCTTGCTCCCCATGTCGCTGATCACCCCACCCCTTTCTCTCCTCCTTGGCCCGCGCTCTCACCGATGAGGAGCATGAGACTGAGAATGAGCCCCCAATCTCCCCCTCCCCTTCCGCCATGGTAGGATGAGCGCCTCAGCGCTATCCCACCATGTAGGTTGGTGTCTCAATCATTATGTTTCGCCCATTCTTTGAACAGTTGTTTTTTTTGGTTTGAGGGTTTAGTTCATTCAGTTTTTTTGTTGCTTTCTATGCTTTGGTAATGTCCATCCCCTGGTTGGCATGCCTTGTAATAAATTTAAATAGGACATATGGATTTTCTTCCATATCAAGGCAAAGCCTGACACTCACCCTCCTCACTCTTTATCAGCCATTGTGGGTGGCTGTACCAAGGCATTCTAGAAGTTGCTTTGGGCGAGTTAGGATTGCCTTGGTAGGCAGTGTGCATGTAGTGCCTGCTACCCTCTTTCTATTACAAACCATGCTACTATCTTCATCCTACCAAGCTTGCTGTATGTTAAGAGGATAAGGCTCTTGTGCAGAGAAATCTCCAAATTTCTCCGCTAAAATGGAAAATCTTATTTCAAATAAGTTTCTTCTACAGCTGACCAATTTTACAATCTTACAAAATATAAAATCCCAATATCTCTTTTTATTATAATGTATATGGTATAATCAGCCAATTTTGCCAAGGAACACTGAATTCCAACTTAGTTTTAATTCTCTCTTTCACTATTTCCCCAAGATTGCTCCACAATTATATGTAAACTTTATTTTAATTGAGCGCTGAACCCCTGTGAGAAGGGTGCATCTCAATTTGGAGAACCTTATTATATCTTGAGTAAGCTATACTATGGGGCAGTCAATCAGGGCGTGCCCCATCATTCCTCCCAAACACAATTTTTACAATAGTTTTCGATTCTAACCCTTTCCTTATGCGCTAAACTCAATAATATCAGGCAACTGGAAGAAGATAAAGTGCTGTCAACACTATGAACACCGCTGCTGACCGCCAACCACCATTCTCATATAATAGGTCAGTGCTCTCACTAGTGAGGGTACTCGCCTATTTTATTTTCAAGCTCCCAGAGTTTTTATGTAAACACTTTCACTTGACAATTATCTAAGTTTTTAGATTTTTTCTGAAAAGCATTTAGAGTATAGTGGGCTTCACGGCCAACATGCTCCAATAGAAATGGTCAAGCCCCATTTGAAAGAGGTCTTAAGAGCCATTTGATCTTTTTTACTTGGTGCCTCAGGTAATTCCTTAGGAACTGTGTAGTGCTCACCAAAGTGAACTTGTGTTCCCAAATGCCTTACAGGATGGTAGCTCATCAAGTATATCATCAGAGAGTTATTATTTTTCAGAAGTTCCATAAAACTCATATCATTTGTGGTAGAGTAGGATTTTTAGACTCTCACAATGTCATCTTGATGTTTCTTTACCGGTAATGGATATCTCTTACCTCTTTTTCGCGTTCATTTGCAGCTACAACATGTGACTATAGTTTTGTACTTAAATTTAACAAGAGATTGTAGCCATAGTATGAATAAAATTTGAAGTGACCATCAAGGTATGGGTCAAATTATTATATAAGAAATGCACCAGTGGTAGGTGAAAATTGGTTGTCCTGTTCCATGTTGGATTAGCTAAGCAATAAATGCGCCAAACCTTGTTTTACCCTCCTTGTCTGTCCGTCTGACTTGGGATTGAAGGCTGTGGAGTAGCAGGAGTGGATACCTAGGATAGATAAAAAAACTTACCAGAGTTGGGCTGAATCTAGTTTGCCATAGCAGCTAATTATCCAACAGATTCATGCAGGCAGAAGATGTGGTCAATGAATAGGCGGGAAGTTTGGACAGATGTTTTGTTGGTGTTACAGAGAATGAATGGCAATCTAGGTGAAGCAATCAACCACTACGCCACCTCTTTATAACCCTGGAGAAAATTTTCACCAATTAAAGATATGGATATTTTTGTCCAGGCGCCTATGGCAGCTTGAAGGGGACCAGGAGACCAGCGGCCATTTGGCAGCTGCAATTTGAATAATTACATATTAGATAAGATTTGTAGATTTTACGTCATCTGATATAAGGGCTTTCTAGCTGTAGGAGTGTCAGACAAAGTCAATGATCTTACCTTTTCCATGGTGGCCAGCGCCAGGGGGTCATAGACCTCACGAAGTACTTCTTCTCTCAATGACCTCTGTGGAATCACCATTCATCTCCTGACAGAGTATAGCTCCATCGAGTAGCAATAGCCCTTTTCTAATGGTTTGCCATTTATTTGGCAGGCTTGATTTTATTTTTGGGTAGAAATTGACAGTGGTGTGAAATCTGACTCAAGATGAGGTGTCCAAATCCCCAGACTGAGAGTCCATAGCAAGCAATATGGGGGATTGATGTAGGATTCTTCTTTCACCTGTTTTGGCTTTATCAACTTTAGGGTATTGTAGGCGTCAATTCTGGTAGCTCAAGAAAAAAGTAGCAAAATAGGAGAAAGCGTCAGGCAGTAATTTATTACTACCTTTACAAAGGCATACTTAAAACTGAACTTGGACAGGATTTCCAGCCACCTGTACTGATGAGGGGTCAGTTTCAGGTGGGAGTGGTAGTATATTAAAGCATTGTGGTCAGTGAAGTTGGCGAAAATCTTTCTGGATCTATGAGGTATTGGAGACTTTGATGTACAGTTATAACAAAAGCATAGATTTCCTTATTATAACGGGCTTAGTTGAGCTTGTCCAGGGGCATTTTCTAAGAGAATTTAGGCAATAAGACGCTTCAATCCATCCTCTCCGTCTTTCAACAAGACTGATCCCACTGCAAGTTAGACGTATCAGTTACGAGAATAAAAGCCTGGTTTTGATCCACATTCTATAGGTGCTGCTGGGAAAGAGGATGGTCTTTAATTCATTGATAGCCACATTGCATTTTGTTGTCCAACTTAGGGGCTTCTTCCCTGATGCAGTATAAAGGGGGAGCGACTTCATATAGTTATGAGGTTAAATTAGTTAGGAAATTGCAAGTCCCAAGGAATCTGCACAACTCTTTGAGGGAGGTATGGATCAACCAATTAAGTATGGCTGCTTTTTATCTGACGTGATCATAGGTTCATGAGAGAAATAATATTATTAAGAACTCAATTTTCTGGATTGAGAAACTTACACTTTCTCGCTTTGATGGTAATGTTTGCCTGTGCTAGGATCTCCATAGCAGCTCTTAGATACAGGCGCGGGAAGCTTCATCTGTGGAGAAGGCCAATATTATTCATGTAAGCTATTGCGCAATATTTCATGATATCTCACAGGAAAGCATTTATGAACCTTAGTAAACAAGAAAGTGGCATTCTTCGATATAAAGGGTATGACCATGAACTGGTAGATACCTTTCCTGTTGTGGAAAGAGGTTAACTGCTCCTGAACTTTATTAATGCATGCTGGTTGAAGGCTTTCAGACAGAATAGCTCACTGAAATTTTTAAAATTCTCAATATAGCAATAAATCTGATGTTCAAGGGGCAATGTATGAAAGCCAAGGACTGTTAATTTCAATCTGCCAAAGTCACAGCAAGGTCTGAGAGAGCTATCTAATTTCACCAAAGATTAACAAGGGTAACACAGGGGTAAAGACTTTTTAAAGATCTGACCCTTGTAAAGAATGACTAACCAAAACGTCCAGGGCGCCCCCTTTCTCAGTGGTTAAGGGGGTGGATTTAAGATAGTATCTTAATAAGGTCTACTGTCAGCCTGAACTCAAATTTAAACTTAGTGTTTTTGGGTATGGGCGAGCTTTAGAGGAGTCAAACATGTCATTATAGGCTTTGATACACTCAAGTAGGCTAACTGTGGGAGTGAGATTTTAAATTGGGTGCATAGCGGCTAGGCCAGACTTGGGGGAGAGTTCACACTTCCTTAGCGATACTATGGCGCTTCTTCCCAAGATATTGATGTTGAAGCATCACCCTGCATTTCTTCACTTATGGTTGCATCTGCAAGGTCTGTGCAAAAGTCAAAACGTCACAATCAGCTTACAACAAAAATTACTGGATAAAGAAGCTTGTTAATTGTAGGGAGGTTTTTACAAAGCGCCTTTTTATCAATAAGAGGACTGTGGACAACATTTGATAGCTAATGATGGCTTGAGTTGCATCACACTTTTCGAATTGGCCCACCCTAAGAGTAGGTCCAAGGTTTCAGATAAGTCCTGACTGACAAATTTTTGCTAGCACCTGTGTTAACCAGAGTGAAAGCATGATAGTTCTGTCCAGAGGTTGGTATAGTGGTCATGAATAAAAAGCACGCAGATTAACATCAATTATTTTGGAGGCCAATAGAAGATGAGATAACCATAAGACCAAATGGGGAGTAGAAGATAGTGACCATTGAAAACTCCACAGAATATGGCTGTCATCTTTTCAGTTCTCTAGACTTTAATTTGAGGTTCTAATGGTACTTGAAGCTGTAAAGCTAGTGGATCTTTTGATTAAGACAAAGAACGGGGTAATTGGAATACTTTATTGGTTTAGAATTTGATATATAAGACAAGTGGGTACATGATCTAAGAAGACCTCCATGGTTCCCATAATCAGGTTTGAACTAGTCCTCATGGATTGACTACCTAGTTGACGTAATCAATTTCTCCATTGATAATGTCCTCATAACTGAATGAATGGATTCGCCCCATACATAATTTGGAAAGCTGATGGGCTAACCCATAGTTGTCTCCATTGTTTTACATGCACATGAATTAATCTTGATCATATTTCCCAAAAACGCCCTAATTGGTAAATTCCATTAAAGATAGCTTGAGATGTCATATTGAGGTTCAATTTAACGCATTAATCTCAATTTATTTATTATCTTTAACCCTGAAAATGCCCTCTCAAGTTCCAGTTAGAGGGGAACATATGAACATAGAATCATTCAGGAACTCACTTAACCACTGTTTCCTAGATGTCGTTGGCAATGGAGTATTTGAAAGTCACCTTATGTATGATGTGGTAAAGACCTGACCAAAGGACATCGAGCTTGTTCTGTCAACTTCTTGATTGATGGTGATAGAATAGGACCAGGTATGTTAACTGGAACGTCAGAAAGGAAGGTCAGCTAACAATAGAACGCGATGCCTCCTTTGCAATATTGAGATAATTTCCTGAGTAGCAAGGGCTTGGAGCTATATATTCATCAGCTAAGGCCCTCATTATTATATCATAGTTTTCATGCACTGGGGAATCCAGCAGGGGTTTCACGCTACTTGGCAGCTAAGGAACACACCCATAAAAAGCTAAAAATGAGGACATCTTGGTTATGCGATGTTGACTTATTTGATAATTTAGTAGGTCGCTGGTTAGATGTAGTTCCAAAACATAGGATCAGAGAAAGCCATCTTCCATAAGATAGACACAAGTGTTATATTAGTGCTCTCTACTGACCCATTTTTAATGGGTTATACAGAGTAGTAAAACTTCGATTAGCCCCAAAAAACAAGATTAATTCTTGGACTAACTGTGATGTGATGTGAAGTTAATTTATTTTACAAAAGTAGAGCTGTGAGAATCCATGTTGAGTAGAACAGTTCAAATGAGGAATAATTCCATAGACTTTGCGGTGCCATCCAAAACAGAAATCGCCTTGACCCATTTAGTCATGTGGTCTATGAATAAAAAATACGCTTGTGACCATGTCAACAGGTGGGAAAAAGCCCGACATATCAATGCTGATAACATTAAATGGACTCAGCTGAGATACAAAAAAATTTTTGATACAAAGGGCTGGACCAATCTGGTGTACAACAAGTCAAACAGGCCACTAAAACTTCTTGGATTGTCTAACTATCCAATCCATATTATAGCGTTTCTTTATCATTTGTGAGTCTTCTTAACCTCTACATATCTACACTTAAATGTCCTTTATGGATGACATCAGTTTGGGAAAAAGGTTATATGTAAGGGTGCCTCTTCCTGTTAATTTATATATGGTATTCTTTATTTTGCTGAGTATCTTTTGTCATTTTCCCCAACATTGAATCTTTGAGATTTTTAAGTCCCAACTTTTAGGCGGAACAATAGGATCATATGGCTGATCCTAGTTTTCTTTCTCATAACAATCACTTTAGTTACTACAATTTGATTCAAACAGAAAATTTGGATAATCACACACAGGAAAGATGGGCGACTTTAATAACAAAAATAATACAACATGGGTGAGCGTCGCGGCAAGAGGTGCACTTAACGGTGCAACTAAGGGCAAGAAACGCCCTGGAGGGGGACCAGGAACCCAATCTGTAAAAAAATCGTAAACTCAGACACCATCTGGGTTTATGGTATTTACTGTAAAGCACACGCAATACATGTACATTCAATTCAACCAACCTTTGTCAAAGGTGGAACACAGGATCAGACTCTTCCTTGGGGATGAGTCACTGACCCTGTGGGAGAAAACATGTGAGGCACAGCCCTCACTTTTCCCTCATGCGGTGTACATAGCCACCAACAACATGGGCCATGGCTGGATCAATATTGGTTTCAAAACAGCTGATGAAGCCGATGCCGCAGCAAAAATCTGCGTGGAAATTGCCCTCCCTGAGTGCAAAAAAATTGTGTGCACCGCGCGCAGCAGATGGAACAAAGTGAAAACTTTGTTCATCTCCTTTGACTCGCTCCTCACCAACTTTCCTCATAAGGTAATCGAGGAGGAGCTCTGCAAAGGTCTTGTGGCCTACGAAGAAATCCAACAACTCAAATTACAGCGATTTTGCTTAATGCCCAACCTGTGCACGGGCAAAGCTATCACTGTATTCAACCCCTTCCCAGAAGTGGAAGAGGATTTATCCAGAATTCCCCGCACAGCAGAATTTCACTTTGCAGATGGGGGCCAGTCAGCTGCATTCTGAGTTACACCGGAACGCGCACCACTCATTTTCAACCACTGTGGCTCACTGGGCCACAAGGAACAAGCATGCCCTGTAAAAGAGGGCTTAATGGAAAATGATTTTGTGAAGAAGCTATGGATGAAGATAATGAAAACTTCGCCAAAATGACTGATGGCCACCACCCATTCTGCTGGGGTGAAGATGGACTATACTCCATCGTGGACCCAGTTACACATAATCAACGCAAAGTGGCACAAAAAGCTCACAAGAGAGCAGCAGCTGAAGCGGCAGCACATGCGGAATCCGCCATTCTCACGGACAAATTCAGGAGGATATTTCAGATATTCACCAAACCAACCAAACAGAACAATATGCCCAGGTCAAAAATTATCACAGTAACCAGACTGAGCCACAAAGCGTCATCAGTCATGCACATACTGAGGAACAATGCAACCGCAATTTGGGTGAAAATGCGGTGCACAATGCAACAAAGTTGAACCTCAAAAATATAAAATTAATCAACAACCCGCATCAAATCAAAGTGAGACCTGTGCAGGAAAAGTTGATGCAAATGCAAAAAACCGCAATTCCCTTGAATCATTGGGTCAGATCAAGGGAACTAACAATGGCAGTGAAAGAGTTGGAGTACAGACGCGGAGCATGCCCAAAATGAGCCGCGGTGGGATAGGACCAGAGGGTCCTCCCAACTGCTCCTGAGGCGCCGCGGGCACCTCAGTGTCAATAGGAACATTAATATATTGTGGGAGCCAGGGCTCATACGTCCCAAGCCAAAAAGCTGGCATTCCTGCGAAAACCTCTTGTATACATCTTGTCCATCCAAGAAACCCACTGCCTACAAGGGGAAGAAGAATCCTGGTCAACCAGGGTCGCACCATCACAATCAGTATGGACGTCTCACTGTGGGGTGATAGTCCAAAACAACAAAAAAATTAAAATTACAAATTCATCATCACACTTGTACAGTTGAGTCCTGGTAGCAACAATCACATGCCAAGATGAAATAATTTTGTTAGCATGTATCTACGCATCGTGCACTGCAACTGAAAGAAAAAAAAATTGAAAAAGTTTCTTCTCTCACCCTCCCACCAGATATCATCATGTTAGGCGATTTCAACTTCTGGGATAACCCCAATACAGATCGATGGCCTAATCCTAGGGGATAACCACCTGGACACATTTAATATCGCACAATGAAGGCATCTCTTGGCTTACAGGATGCTCTTCCCCCCAATTCACCAATCCTTCCCCATATGACAAGACCCAACATACGTGAGGGACTGCTTATATTGATGAGTCGTATTGACCACATCCTCATCCCACAATCCCACCACTCAAGAATCTGCAAATTTACAACAAAAAAGATCAATTTTTCTGATCACTGATTAGTTATGGTGCAGTTAGCGACAACCCAATCCCACACACAGGTGTCGCCTTGGAGAAAGCTTCACCCAGAAGATATAAGATTGCCTGGGATATCTGACTGGGTTGAAAACAAGGCTACAAACCCAGAATTTACAGCCCCATTCACTTCAGATCCCATTGGAACATGGGAAAATTTCAAAAAAGATTTAATCAACAAAACCTGACATATTGCATCACGAAAGTACACCGCGGACACAGCCACAATCAAGTGTACCTTGGCAGAACTAGACCACCTGGAAATAAATACTCCGCGATCTGGCTATAGCCCTAATTGGGGATGCAAATGGGCAGAAATTTCTTCCTGACTTAACAATCTCATCTTTGAACACCAACACAGAATCAAAGTATCAAACAAAGGTAAGTTCATAAAGGAAGGCGAAACCTGTTTGACATACTTCTTCCGCCAATTCCACTCCCATGGAAACCAGCCCACATGCACACAGGTCTGCAAGACCAACGGCACCATGGCAACTGACCCTGAGGAGGTCAAGGCGGAAGTACACTGCTATTACACTGAATTATATTGTGATATGCCAACAGATCCACTAAAAATTAAAGAATTTATTCAAACTGCCAAGATACAAAGTACATCACCAAATTACAATATACTATCCCTTATCACATAGGAGGAGCTAGGGAAACGATTCGCGATGCACCACGTAGGAAATGCCCAGGGCCTGATGGGATACCCTACGAATTTTACAAAAAATATTTTCAACAAATCGCCCCCCTCCTATTAGCGTCAATGAACCAGAGTTTTTGGAAACACGCCTATTACCAGGAGGCCATGAATCCTACGTTATAACCTTGTATAAAAAGGGTGACAAGTTGGACCTGGCCAACTGGCGCCCAATTACACTCTCCAACACTGACACAAAATTTCTAACAAAAATTCTAGCAGCTAGATTAAGCGCAATTGCATCTGACGTCCTATCACCCAACCAGTTTGGGTTTATACCAAGGTGTTCAATATGGAACAACATTCACCCTGTTGCAAACATTTGCCAATACAAAGCAACTGGTGCCCTGGTCTTCTTGGAGCAGGAAAAGGCGTATGACCATGTCAGCTGGCCATACAAAAAGAATGTCTACATGCCTTCAAACTCCCACCAAGATTCATAAAATGGGCGATGCTCCTAACAGAATCTACAACCATGGCTGTATGCGGCCCTGGATTCCTAACAAACAATATCAAACCACACAGAGGGCTCAAACAAGGGGATCCCCTCAGCCCACTGCTATACAATTTCAGCTTTGACCTGCTCCTCCGAGTAACTGACTCACGTCTCATGGGGATAAAAGCACAAGGACACCCAACAGTCAAGATAATGGCCTTTGCGGATGAATGCATAGCAGGTATAGCAAACAATGAAGATGTCTGACAGCTGGAATGCACTCTATAGGAATACTCCAAGATGAGCAATGCATTGCTCAACAAAAGGAGGACAGAAATCATCCTCTTAGGCAAATACACAAACAATTGGGCCAAAACATCAGAACCTCACACCAACACTCGAAGAAAAAACCCAATTATTTTACCCTTTGCAACACCTCCCACCACCACTC
The DNA here is from genome assembly GCA_022478985.1 of Massospora cicadina. Lineage (NCBI taxonomy): Eukaryota > Fungi > Entomophthoromycota > Entomophthoromycetes > Entomophthorales > Entomophthoraceae > Massospora > Massospora cicadina. The sequence continues at coordinate 15,606 of JAKSZP010017528.1, forward strand.
CTGTCCGACACCTTGGAATCTGGCTAGAATCAGGGGGATATGCTAATGAGACAATGGAAAGTAACCTGTTACAACGGGTATCTAAACGCGTCGCCTCCCTCAAGGGAAGAACCCCAGGACTAACAGGACGAGTTACAGTTGCTAACTCGCTCATCCTCCCAATACTGTGGTACCAGGCCCATGCGATAAACCTTCTCACCTACCTTTATAACCTCAATTCGCGCGCTTATCCAGGGCTGGCTTTGGCCTGACTCTCACCCTCCTATACGGATGGAAACACTATTTGGCCCACGCTCAAGCGGAGTCATGGGACTATTAGATTTTGAGAGCCATGCCAATCACATCCTAGGTATCTGGATAAAGGAAATCCTTGCTCCAGACCTCCTGAAACAACATTGGTCCAGAGCAGCAAGGACTAACTTTGCACATGCGCTCAAATTAACCAACCCACATAGTACACCCAGACTACTTTCATACCTTGCCAAGCACCCTACTGCAATGGGTCCGCATGGAACCTCCCCTCATTTCAAACATATCCTCCGAACTATCCGCCATTTGGGATGGACCATAGAGAACATGGGTACTATACAGGGAAGAGGACGACCCAGCCCCCAATTCAAATTAAGAAACCCAGAAAACCACCCCCAGAGGGATATGCTCGCAACAACCCCAAGCATAGCTAGGATAGAGTACCTAGATATGCTGGACATTCCCTATGATTTAACCACACAGAAAGCAATGTGGAAAATGAAACACCACCCACTCCTACAACCAAGGATAAGAGCAAACGCCTGGCGCTGTTTGAGAAGGACCTATAGGATGGCGGACCGCTCCAACTCCCTCCACAAAACATGTGCAGTATGTGGAGGGGGAGGGATCCCTACATCACCGCCTAGAAACATGCCCCCCAACCAAAGCTATATGTCAGGAAGTCGCACGCCTGCTCAAGATTCAAAACGAACAGGAATTCTCAATATCAAAGAGTATCTTCGCGCTCCAGATCGAGTCACCAATCCCATCTACCCTCCGCTCCCTAATAATACCCATTTCAATGTGGACAATACACACAATTGCATTAGATGCGTTCAAGGGCACGGTCCCAACCATTCATGGGATTATTAACAGATTCCATGTCCACTTACTAGAGCACTTCCAAGCCTGGCTCTATGGATATATGAGACCAAGACAAAAAGCGCTCATAGAATCATGGTTCCCACTCTGGTTCCTCCAAACAGACCCTTTCCTTCACACCTGCTCCATAGCAGGGAAACCCCCTCAGAGTAGTGCACCAACCCCTCATACCTGGGAGTCCCGCTGGCAACAGGGGTAACTTAAGTATCCTGGGGTGCCCAATTTTTATATTTCTTAGTTATTCTCTTAGTTTTACATATATTCGGTAATGTCTGTCCCCTGGTCGGCTTACCTGGTTAAATAAATCATATGGCTGATCCTCTTTAGAAACTAAGGTGGCTAGTACTGGCATCCTCAAGAGTCTTTCAGCATTTTGATGGATTACCTCATGCAATGTACAATAGAAAAACGTATTTCTGCAATCATAATGCCCATATCCTAGTCACCTAACAGGGCCCTAAATTGCTGTAACCATTGGAGCGAGACATGGTCTGTGATAACAGTATAAAGGTTTCCATATAGGTACAACCAGAAATGTTCTATTTCCAAAATAATAATATAGGCACTCACATTTGGTAACTCTGTAATTTTGTTCAGTTTTACTTATGTCTTGCTGTAATAAGCCACTGGATGGCCGACTTGTCTTTGTTGTGTTGCACTAAGATAGCTTTAACTGCCACGTCGCTAAAACTAGTGAACAGCAGGAATGTATGATCAAAACGCAGCTGAACTAGAATGGATTTAGTAGAAAGGGCCGCAGTTAGCATTCCAGAATCCTGTTCCTGATAAAGCCGCCACTTGGAGGAGACTCTTTTCTGCAGGAGATAGAAGAAGGGTTTAGCTAGATTGACAAATCAAGGTGTAGGAATCTAGCTTATGGGTGCTCGCTGGTGCTTATGCTGCTGGACTCCAAAAAGTTGTGATAAAATTTGAATAAAGAAATACTAATAAAAAGTTGGGTTTTTTTTTTGGGTTTTTATTAGCAACATGGGTTAAAAAGAGAAAGCGATCCCTCCTGATATTCAACTGATCAGTATTTAAACTGTTTCAAGGCTCAGGGGGAATTTGAGGATAGTTTTAGAATAGCTTTGAAACATTCCAAATTAGGAAATATTAGATACACTCCTATTTGATCTTGGGATATTTTTTTTATTTTTGGTGAAACAATGTTTGGGATGGGGTCTTGGGGCAGAATGCACCCATGCGGTAATGTTTTGATGTATTTTACCCCCAATACTACTGGATAAAATACTTTCATCTTGGGGGACCTCCACCACGCCTATAAAAGGGGATGGTCGCCACATAGGTGCTTGGAAGGACCTGGTTGTGGCTGGGGGCGTGCCTTCCTATGGTTACCCCATGGTCCATCATGTGGTCAGAGTAATCCAACTGCTCATTTTGATGTGTATTGCCCATTTATGTTTCAAAATGGTCTTACCCTAATTTATGGGGTTCCATGAATTGGCCAGGGTCTTTTAACTAATATTTTTTGCCAGAATTTCAGCAAGATGGAATCCTCCAATGATTAATTCTTATTTGGTATGATATGGCCAATCCTGGCGAAATTGCTTATTGACTGAATTTTGGGTTATTTGATATGATTGCTGATTAGTTGCTCCCCAATTGGAGTTGAGACGAAATTAGCATTCTGCCAAGTTTGGATTTAGGTTCAAGTGGGGCCAATTGGTGGCCCAAAATTAGTATAAGGATCACCGGTGACTAATAGCCAATGATGATCCAATTAGTATCAGTCATTTGAATCAGTGTTCAATGCCAACTGCCATTTTTGGACTGTTGTGGGATTTCCGGTGGAAAGCCAATGTATCCGCTTCAAATGTTCATCTAAGAATTCACTGCCTGTACTTATAATCTGATCTTGGCAGATCCAACAATTATGAGCTCAAGGTGGCTGAAGTTGTTTCCAGTGCCTCATTTATTATTGAGATAAGATGAGAAGAGATGTCAGTGAGATGCTGAGATATTATGAGTCAAATTGAGTGACCAAAGTTGTTTCCAGCGCATTATTATTTACTCAAAGATCAAACCCAAATTCAACATTTATTTAGTTTATTTATCTATATGGCTCACCAGTGACTTAAGGCCGAGGATGAGCCAAAACAAATTCAGACATCAGGAAGGAAAGAGCTAGAGTGTTGATGCCAGGAAAGAGAATAATGTAGTAGAAGAAGAAGAAGAGTGGTTGGATGGAAGAACCAGCGGGAGAGCTGATAGGTCAGCAGTGGGTGCAGTAGCCCTTTTGTAAATAGTATAAATACCTGGCGCTTCCTTCTCAAAAATTATCTCCCTTTGCCTATTAACCTTGTTATATGTTTACATTTATTTCGTTGGTAGGAGTTTAGGCTGGGGGATCCCCAAATGGTGCGGGTGACATGCCAAGAGGTTAGCCAGTGCTGCTGGCCCCAAATCCTAAGGTAAAACGGCAAGGGTTGACCAGTATTCATACTGGTCAGCCTGCCAACTAGAAGAGCCCATAGTTGTTTTTCTGACATCTTTGATAGCATAATTTCCATTATTATTAAAATTGCTCTTAGTAGCATCAGAGAATCGCAAATGGCTGACATTTCCCTTTTCAGCTGAATTTGACCTAAAACATTCTTATTTTCCAGCTGCAAGGGCAAATGTCCGACATCATCCCCCCTCAAGAATGTTAGGGGAGAATATGGACATAGGAAATGGCCATGTACGCGATTAATGGCGATACCTGTAGCTGTAGATTTGATGGAATACCCATTTCATCTCTTGTAAGTGATGGTTTAGTGACCCTCCCAAATTGATCCAAGCTTACCACTTCTAGGTGTGATGCAGTAATGGCAGTACAACACCTGTCAGACACTTGGAATTTAGTAGGGGGTTCTGTACTCATTGGAAGGCTGCCCTTCCTTTGTCACTGTTTTTGCTAAATTGGTCATAGCTTCAGATTGGAGTTGAATTATGCGCTGAGCCAATCTTCTCATGACTTTCTCCAGTTCCTCAATTAAATAAGAGAATACATCTTTAGCTAAGAGGGCAGGTATTTCTGGTTCCCACCCATACAAGACATGGAATGGGACATTTCCAAGATCTGGTGATAACTAATCTGGTAGGCCATAAGAACACTGGGTAGATATTGAGACCAGCGAAGAGGATCAAAGGAGGCCATTTTTCAAAGAATGGAAACCAAGGTTCCATTTGATCTTTCCACGGTCCCATTGGTGAAGGGGTTATATGGAGCTAAGAAAAGTTGTTGTGCTCACATTGATGTGGCCAGGATTTTGACTACTATGGAGGTGAAGTTCTAACCATTATCGCAGAGTAGTACTTGGGGGCAGCTGTGACGTGTGAAGATGTGTTGATGTAAAAAGGTGGCGGTGGCCTTGGCCATTTAAGAAGGAGGAGCTACGGCTTCAACCCACCTAGTGAAGTGGTCAATAGCTACTAGGATAAATCTGTTTCCACTAGTTGATTGAGAAAGGGGGCCTATTACATCCAAACTGATGGTGTAACGGTTGTTGAGGGGTAGTTGGTTGATACGAGTATCTAGTCTTAAAACGGATTGCTTTTTACACATAAGGCAGGCTTCCAAGACATCAACTTAAGATTCCATCATACCATCCCAGTAGAATCGATCCTTAATCCATTCATAGGTTTTCCTTGCCCCTCCATGACCTAGGGTGGAATGAGCTTTTAAGATAGCAGGTACGCGTTCTGAGGGTCAAAGGTAAGGTAGCCATTTTGTCCCCACCTGCTTATACAACTTCCCATTTTAACTTTGGTTTTATGGGATTTCCAGGCTAACGTCTTCTGAACAAGCTCAACCTCATCCTGCCATTCATTGGGGGTCATTAAGAGGTCATATAGCCTCTCCGCCTCACTATTATTCAAGTGAAAGTCTGGCAGCTGAGTCAACTCATCAACATTCATGTGATGGGTCCCAGCACGGTGTTCAATCTTCATTTCATAATGCTGGAGCTTTAGAGCCTGGGCAGCTATTCGGCCAGTAGGATCCTTCATGTTTTATAACCATTTCAATGAAGCGTGGTCTGTAACCAAAGTGAAGGTGGTCCCATATAGGAATGGTCGGTAGTGTTTCACAGCTAACAAAATGGAAAGGCACTCCTTTTCTTTTACTCTGTAGTTGAGTTCCGCTTTTGAAAGCATTTTACTGAAGTAAGATACCAGATGATCAACACCGTTTTCATCCAATTGGGCTATGATGGTCCCAACAGCGTAGTTTGAGGCATCAGTAAACAAGATAAACGGTTTATTATAATCTGGGTGCTGTAAGATAAGACGTTGTTGTAGCAGTTGCTTCATCATCTCAAAAGCGGCCTTTTGTTCAGCACCCCAATAAAAAGGGGTATTCTTGGTTAATAGCCGTGCAAGGGCTCACTAATTTAGAAAAACTTAGGGATGAGTTGATAATAAACCACATCATCCCTAGAAATACCAGAATATCCTGTAGATTTTTAGGGGGCGGAATTTTTGAGATGGATTTGACCTTGTCCTACATGGGCTGAATTCCTTCCTGGGAAATGGAATGGCCAAGGGAATCCAATTAATTTTGGAAGAAGGTACACTTTGATGGCTTCGACTTTGTATTAGTCTTACATAACCATTAAAACACCTCCTTTAAATGATCAAGATATTTTTTAAAGGTCTTTGAGAACACCGTGATGTCATCAAGGTAGAGGATGACATAAGTTAATTTGAGGTCCTGCAAGATGTGATCTATCACATGCTGAAAAGAGGTAGGTGCGTTGCACAACCCTTGGAGTAATCGTGTGGGTTGGAAGAGACCTTCACTACAAATAAGAGCGCATTTCTTATGATCTTAGGGAGAAAGGTCCATTTTCCAATAGCCACTGGCCAAGTCCATGGCGGAGAATAAGTTAGAGCAAGAGAGTTGGGCCAGGGAGTCATCAATGCGAGGGATATGATAGCTATTCTTCTTAGTGAGGCTATTTAACCTATGGTAATCCATGACTATTTGATGACCTTCGTTTTTCTTTTTAATTAGTAAGAGGGGTGAAGAGCAAGGGCTTTTGAAGGAACGAGTAACCCCTCGTCTAATAATTGCTGGAGCTCCATCCTCACTTGTTGTTCCTCCACTTTTGACTTGCAATAAGGTTTGGACCTAATAGGCCGGGCATCACCCACATCAATGGAGTGGCACCAGACCTTAATGTGGTTATAGTCAGTATCTAATTTAGAGAATATGTCAAAGTATTAGTCTAACAAGGTATGAACTTTTTCCAACTCCTCTGGGGTCAGCCTATCCGAAATATGAACATTGGACAAGGTACACACCATGTTGTCCATGGGTGAGCCCAAATCCATCATAGAGCCAATAGTGGATATGTTTGATGTCCTTTACTGGAATTAGGAAGTCTCTTTCAAATCCTGGTGTTTCCGTATGATCATGTCCTTTCTGGTGAGGGTTCCCAATAGAATGGTAATTGGCCTCTGGTAGGCTGGATCTAGTATTACAGGCAATACACGAGCTCCAAGGGGCTACCACCCTCAATACTTACGAGGTGCAACAAGCAGTGGTGTGGGATTTGTAGTGTAATTTTAGTGTGAACCACTATTTGTTCACCAGACTTAATCAAGACCTCGTCTGCAGCATAAAAAAGTATACCCTCCCTAGCATCTACTGATTCAGGAAATTTATTTGTGTTACACCCAGAAGTGGACTAGGGAAAAGTTATAGCTGAAAAGGGGTATTCGACCAGGAAAGAGTATTCATGCATGCTGGGTTCTTTATTGGATAAGACTAAAGGGAATTTGTAGTTAAGTAACGAGAGGACCCTTTGCTTTAGGTTGATTATTCCTTAGAACTATTAATAAATTGAGTGCCGATGAGCATATCATATGCGTTGTTGTCCAAAGCCACAGCAGGGGCTGATAGGATAAGCTTCTAAATTTGAATAAGGAGGGAAGATTATGCCCCAATAGCACAGTTATTGTTGAGGCTAGCAGTTCCAAATTCTTGCGTGAACTCCAAGTAAGGCGTTAGCTTTATCTTTTTTATAATCTTAGTGGCGATCGTGTTAACTGGGGAACTAGTGTCCAGGATGACCATTACTCAGACTTTTTTAAAGACCACTTCAAACTTAATGAGGGTCCTCCAAAGTTAGGTGACAAGGTTAAGACTTCCTTGAGCTATAAGGTGGAGGTTAGTTTTTGAGCAGTCTTGGGGTATTTATCTGGGATGGATTTAGTGGGATGGACCCACTAAAGAGGTCGAATCAAGCCAGCTAAGAATTGATTGCCATCGCTGGAAGTGTCAAAAACTTTAGGAAACCTAGAATTTGGCTGAGGTACGTTTCCTCAGGTATGGTGGTCTCCTCTACTCCTCCATAGTACAAATGTTCAGGAACCTCTACTTCTGCAGGGGCTCCCAATATATAGTAACCAACATTGTCATAACCCCCCTCAGATTTTTCCCCAAGGGTATTCTCAACAAAGGTAAACCTGCGATGGAGGTAGGTGAGATGGCCACAGGAGAAATAATAGCCTTAGAGCGCGCATTTACCAGCTTAGCTGGATGGGTAGGCACAGCAGCTTTAGGGAGCTTGTGCGGGCATATGGGTTGTTACTACCTTACAGGGCTTTGATTCATAAGAAGGAGTGATAGCCTTTTTGAGTCGCACTGAGGGCTGGTTTATCAGGGAGGATAGGCACAGTGAGCTCACTCAAACTGTTCAACTGGTAGTAACTCCTTAATGGTTAGAGATGAAGGTTTCACCTCAGCTTCATTTGAGTTAGCACATAATTGGAAATCGGCCACTTCTAACAAAGCCTCTTTAAGGTCGCTGATGTTTTTGAAGTGGCATTTCAATGAGATGATATGTCTAGCTAGAGAGGGTTGAGAGGCTATCCCAGTTAACACAGCTGCAATAGATCATCCGGGTTATTATGTTAAAGGTGGACAATCTTTGCGCAGTGAGGTAAAATCTTTCAGCAAAGGCAATGGTTAATTCAGCTTCAAACATACTAAGGTGCATAAAGGCCTGTTTATCCCTGTTAAGACTCAGCTTTGAACCAAATTCAGCTAAGAGAGCCTCTTTCACCTCTGCCCGTGTGCAAAGGGTTCAGGGAAGAAACTATCATCTTTTGTGCTAGGTGGCTTAAACAAGGAAGGATGTATTGCACTTTCTGCTTATCCATTGAGTCACACATGGTAGCTTCATAAACATACAAGAAAGTAGCAATACTCCCTTTGCCAAGGATGAACTTATGTGTAAAAAATGGTTTTATTGAACACTGCTCAAGTTCTTTGAGATATGATAGGGCGCTTTTTAGTTGCTTTTCCAGAGCAACTAAACGTGATTCTACATGAAGAGGAAAAGAGAGAGGGTACTCATGTTTAAAGCCTCCATTTGTGCCAATTTTTCAGTATACAGGGCACCCCATGTAGTGAGCACCAATTTGTAGGAATCCAGCTTATGGGTGCTCGCTGGTGCTTACACCGCTGGATCCCAAAAAGTTGTGATTAAACTTGAATAAATAAATACTAATAAAAACTTGGGTTTTTTGGGCTTTTATTAGTAACGTGTAAAGGGTGGTTAGCCGAGCAGGTAAAACTGTTTCCACACCTAGTGCAGGTTTTGAGTTCAAAACCTGTACTGGCTAGATGACATTCTCGGTGTGGTATAATTGTCCCAAGGTCAACCCACCTCAAATAATTTCTTTATTAGCTACGTGTGATAAAAAGAGAAAGCGATCCCTCCCAATATCTGGCCAATCAAAATTAAACTGTTTTGAGGGTCGAGGGGGAATTATATAGGATATTTTTGGAATAGCTTCAACACATTCTAAATTAAAAAATATTATTTAAGCTCCTATCAGACTTTGGGATATTTGTGTTACTTTTTGGTAAAATGATGTTTGTGATGGGGTTTTGGGGCAGAATGCATACATGCAGTATTGATTTGATGTATTTTACCCAATCACCGCTAGATAAGATACTTTACACCTTGGGGGACCTCTGCCACACCTATAAAAGGGGGTGATTCCTGAATAGGTGCTTGAAAGGACCTGGTTGTGGCTGGGGGCATGCCTTCTGATGGTCACCCCATGATCCATCGTGTGGTCAGAGTAATCCAACAGCTTGTTTTGAAGTTTATTGTCCGTTCAGGTTTTAAAATGGTGTTACCCTGAATAATGGGGTTCCACAATGAATTGGCCAGGGTTTTTGGATGATATCCTCAAAATTGTCATTATCATTATTATTAAAATCTCTCTTAGTAGCATTGGAGAATCGCAAATGGCTGACATTACCCCTTTTTGGCTGAATTTGACCTAAAACATTCTTATTTTTCATCACGAGGGAAAATGTTCAACACATGGGATAAATTGAAATAACAGCCCACCATGCCTAGGAGTACTTAATCATCCCTGTGACTCTTGGGGTGCAACATCCTCTCAGTAGCTGTGACCTTATCTGGAGTGGGCTGAATTTCATGTTCTGCGACCTTATGCCTGAGGAATTCTATCATGAATAGAAAAAACGAGCACTTTGAAGGCTTGAGCTTAATGGATTCCTTTATGAGAGATTGAAGCTTTCTCAGTGATGCTCCAAATGGCCAAATAAGTTCTTAAAATAAAGTAATGCTATTGAGGTAGACAGTAACATAGGAGAGCTTTGAATCTCCCAGGTCTCATATAAAATGCGTTGAAAGGTGGTGGGAGCATTGCAGAGGCCCTGGGACATCCGTATTGGCCTAATTTGCACCATTGGATAAAAAAGCTCATTTGGATTTATCTTCAGGTGCCAGCTCTACCTGACAGTATCTGCTTGCAAGATCCGTTGCTGAAAAATATTTGGACCTGAAAAGCTAGCGGAGATAGTCATTGATTTGGGGCAGAGGTAGCTGTTCTTCTTAGTGATAGAGTTGACTATCAGTAGTACATCAACGACCAATGACTACAATTTCCTTCTAAACTATTAGAAGGGGAGAGGCCCAAGGGCTATGGAAGGCGCCAGCAAGACAGCTTCTAATATTTGATTAACCCAACAGCACCTGAGCTTCTTTGTCCCTACTTCTACAAGAGGGACAGGATTTGATTACTTTAGCATATAAAGTCTCAACATGATGTTAGATGCCATTTATTTTTTGATAACATAGGTGGAGGATGAGAAAATATTAAAAATATTTCTCTAGCAATTGTGTGACTCAGCTCATAGCTTATTGATTGCTCGCTCCCCAATAGAGGCATCTATTAATGCTTCTGATGAGGAGATACTAGTCCAAAATCCTATAGACTCACAAAGTCATTCACATTTTCAGGTGTTTCTATGGGCAGTAAGTAAACATAAGTGGCCGAAAAACTTTTCTCACTGTCCTAGATTTATCAGTTATGTTGGCCAACAGCATTAATATAAATGTAGCATTATAGGGATTTAAAATCCCAGGAATGGTCAGTACTTCTTTGACGGATGGGTCAACCATGCCTCATATCTATAGTAAGTGCCCTGAGGGATACTGACATGCACCCTGGTGTCAATGATGAAACGAGATTTAGGCGGTATAGTAGTCAATTTTGGTAAATAAATAGCATGACCTCATGCCCATCTACCACAGGAGGGTTATCAACACATAGAAAGTCCCTCACATGGTATCTAATAATATTGATCTAACATTTGTTCTCCAACAGGAAGGTCCAAGCTTTGACCTCCAACTTGGCATTGAGAGAGGCCTCACTTACCAAAGGGGACTCTATGCCTCAAGTGAGATTAAAATTTCTCATCATAATGCATGAGGATGGAGTATTCACAGAGAAACTAGGTCCCTATGAGGAGGCCATGACTAGGGTATCTAAAGCAACTGTTGAGATACTCAGTGACAACTTGCCAAAACAGATAGTTACTGAGAAGTATTCCCCAATGGACTAAATGAACTTTGACCCTGCTGTACCATATTTCCTAAATTCAGGTAATATAGGAGCTATCTTGATGCGTTCATTAATATGATTTAATGATATACATGGGGAGCCACTGTTGACAATGGCGTGAACAGGAACCTTATATACTCTTACAGCAACTCGTGTTATAAAGCTCTCATATTGAGGTAGCAGGGTAAGAAAAACAATAAATTTATGAGAATAAGAGTAAGTAGTATCAGGATCTTAATATCAACTTGCATTAATTCATCTCCCCTAGACATAATAGCATCAAACTAGGCAGAAATAATTTAGTTTTTTTGAGGCGTTACAGGGATGTCAGAATGTAGTGCCTCATCCTACATGTTACTGCCTTTTCTCGCCTCCTCACCCAGTCTCCCCCAACAATTCCTGGAACTATGGAAGAAACTGTTTCAGAAAGTTTATCAAAGTTTTTAACTCTTTTTTTAGTACTAGATGGTCTTAACCCAAGGGGGGATTCATCGATGTTTAATGAATTACGCCTGGGCTCCTAAGAGCCTGAGGCGAGGGAAGGGGAGGGAGGAGGCATCGAGAAAGGGAGGGGGGTTTGCGCGCCAGAGCCGTGCTGCAGTGACAACTGAGTGGGGAGGGTTGGCGACATAGTGCAGACCTTTAGAGCCATCTCAAAGTGTACTGAAAGTGGGTGATCATGTGTGGAAGGCTCACACCTGCTGGTCAAAGGCAGCACGAAGGAAGGAGTTATGGATGGTCCAGATGGCTGTGGCATAGGCGAGGACATGGAGGGGTCGGTGGCAACCAGGCAATGTCTGCTCAAACATGAGGTCTTGCACAGGGTGTCCAGACCAGGGCTGAGCATGGAGGAGCGCGCGGGCCTTTGGCTAAAATGCGGCGACACCTGGACAGGTGAAAAAACGATGGAGGTGGGAGTCAATAGGCTCCGCACAGTGGGGGCAGCTTCAGTGCTGGAAGGTAGGGCCAGTCCGGTCCCCTATCCTGTATGAACAGTGGAGCACCCTCCATAAGGTGTTGGACACCTTTGCTGACAGGATGGGGTGATAGACGTCCTTCCACAATAACTTAAGGTCAAATTTCACGGAGGGAGAGAGGAGCTCAAGGAGTCTTGGGCGGATGGGAGGACGATCTTGGGGGTTGAGGCGAGTTGTGACAACTTGTCCATTGTGCACAATTGCATGGCGACGGGGGCTGAGTCCAGGGCCTTCCCTTCTGTATGGGAAGGCATGGTGGATCCGCGCGCCTACTCGTTTCAGGGCAAGGAGAGCCTGGTTCCAGTAGGGGGATGAGGATGGTTTCAGGCGATGGCCTGGGTGGTTTGTGAGCCACTCCCCTAATGAGGTCAGAGATGCTCTAGGAAGACCCAGAGCTGCTGACACTGACTGGCGGAGGGCGGGCGCCCATTGGGGCATGGGGGTCGCGTCCCAGATGACAATCGGCCATAGGAACTTCAGAAGATTGTGGTGGCGTGGGATCGCGTGTCCAGAAGCCCTAGGCCCCCTTCATTGCAGGGTCAGGCAATGGTTGAGAGGGCCATTGGTGGATGGTTTGAGCCCCAGATCCAACCGCGGAGGAGTACATTGAGCAGCGTATAAAAGGCATCTGTGAATGGGCAGACGTGCGCTAGGAACCAGACTTTGGAGAGGAGGAACACATTGGCCATCAGATCTCGACCCTGGGGGGTGATGTACCACCGGTTCCAGCTGGCAATCCTGGAGTTAACTGCTGCAAGGAACAAGTCCTCATTGTCTTTTAGCGCAACTCCTTGTTGGTTGGTGAGAAGGCCCAGGTGACGGAAGGTACCGCGCACATGTTCAATACCAAATGGTGGGGGGAAAGTGGGGGAGACGACCTATACAACTGTTGTCTTGGAGGTGTTGACCATGGCGTTGGACGCCTTGGTGTACCTCTCAATGGTCACAGCAGCGAGGGCAACATCCCCAGGGCAGCCAAATGCAATGGCAGTGTCATCTGCAAATGCCATGGTGCATGTGGGGGCTTTACCTGGGACCAGAATCCCTGTTAGCTTGTCCTGTAAGGAGGCCAAGAGGGGGTCAAGGGTGATGTTAAAAAGGATAGGGCTCAGGGGGTCCCCTTGCCGGAGACCTTGTCCAACTGGTACTGCCACTGTAAAACCCATTGGCGCCAGGACTCTGGTGTGGAGCTGGTCATAGAGCGCTGATATCCAGCGCCTAGCTGCGGGGGGAGATGGAAGCGGGACAGGGAAGAATCAATATACTTCCAGGCTACCCGATAATATGCTTTCTCCATATCCAGGAGAGCCATAAAGCCATTCACTTTACGAAAATTAGCAGTCAAAGTCACGTGAAGGTCATTATAGTTGTCCCATAACGACCTCCCCGGAATAAATCCGTGCTGGGATGGGGAGAGGCGAGGTGACACCCATTTGGTGATGCGGTTGGCCAGAAGCTTCATGAAGAGCTTGTGGTCTGTATTGACCAAAGCTATGGGGCGCCAGTTCGCCTGGTTCTCACGGTCTAACTTCTTGTGAATGAGGGTCATGATTGAGCCTCTGGAGTCGGGGAGGACCTCGCCATTCACCAAGAGTGCAGCGAAGAGGTCGCGGAGGGTTCTGGCTATCACTGCAGGTTCCAGAAGGTACACCTCGAAGGGTATTCCGTCTGGGCCTGGGGCTTTAAGCCGTGGGTATTTTAGAAGGGTTTCCATCACCTCCTGGATGGAAATAGGCGCCAGTAGAGCCTCATCAGCCCGTGGGTCAATGGGCGGCTCTGGAGCCCGCCACAGGAAGTCTTGGATGTCCGATGGGTCCACCTGGGTGGCATGGAAGAGGCTGGAGTAGAAGCGGTGTAGTTCCTGCGTGATTTCCTCCTTATCTGAAGTGGGTGTAGTGCCAATCTTCAGTGCAGTAATATACTGCGCTGTTGAACGGGCTTTCTGTTTCTGAAAAATGAAGCGGGTGGGGCGTTCCCATTGAGCATAGTAACGAGATGTTGTAAAGTTTGCTGCCCGTTCTTAATGTAGTGTGAGCTCCAAACGGAGTGCTTCCTGCGCCGCTTCCCAGTCTTCCAACCATCAGAGAGAGGGCGAAGGCTGGCAGTTTCGCTCCAGATTTCTGATTATAGCTTCCGCCCTTTTGACTCTGGCGCGAGCTGCAGTCATCTGGGCTTTGGCACAGTTGTAAGCAACGCGGGTGATGCCCTCCTTGGTCACCGCCCATCTAGCCTTGTGGTCAAGCAGGTGGGGTGGGGGGGAGGTGAGAGTCTCCCGGATGGTCATAGACAGCTTCTCCTTAGTGAAGGGGTTGTTGAGAAGAGCTGGGGCAACCCTAGGCCAGAACCTACGCGACGGTATAATTGTGGTGGTGAGGACAACGGTGAGTGACCTGTGATCACTCAGAAGGTTTTCACGAGAGATGGGAGAGGAGACGCGCCCAATTAGCAGGGGGCCAATCAGTGCCATATCTATGTGTGACGCTGACTGGAAAGCTCCTCCATCATACTGGATCCTAGTCATGCAACCTAGTCTAGACGCGGAGGGTGGAAGCGCATCTATAAAACCACTCAGGCGGAGGAAATCCTGGAGGCGACTTGATCCAGGGTGTTCCTTTGCTGCAGGGGGGTAAGAGTCACGGACGCGACTTATGGTTGTGTTAAAATCTCCTAAGAGGACTGTATTCCGTGGGAGATTGAGTTGGACGAGCTCTTCCAAGAGCCGATTTTTCTCCTGACCTGCATTAGGCAGGTAGATGTTGCAGCGAAAAAGGAGAAGTCAGGAATGGTGAGTTTGGTCAGTATGAGGCGGCCACCTAGATATTGTGAAAAAGAATGGGTTTTAACCCAGGGATTCAAAACAATAAGGGCGGCATGATTTGTCCAGAAGGAGTTGCCTCCAAACTGTTCATTCCATGCAGATTGCTCGTGGGGGAGGATATGGGGCTCCTGGACAGCAGCGATGTCAATTTGTGCTGATCTTAAGTTGCGGAGGAGGCGGGCTCTCCGCTTAAAGTCCCGCAACCCATTTGCGTTGATGGATTGCAAGGCCAGGGTGCTGCCATGGGGACTCATAGCTGTTCCCCTCCATGTCCTGGGGGTTGCCAGCGCTTAAACCTGCTGCCGTGAGGCGGCTAGTTTTGAGTCCTTTAGCTTGACTATTAGCTGCAATCCGTGAGGAGCGTCGAGGGTTCTGAGGGGAAGGAGAGGGTGGGGGGCGGAGGACCCAGTAAGCCAGCCTAGGATGCTGCCCCCGCTCCGTTGCAGGGGAAGGACCTGAGGATGCTCAATGGTGACCTTTGCGGTGTCCCCATTTGATGAGTCTGAGTCCATATTCACTTCCTCCAACACTGCAAAGGATCCGCGCGAAATGGACTGTGGGGTTGGGGTAGGACTCTTTGAGGTGGCACTTCTACCGCAGGCCGCGGGTTTCCAGTCCATGCTGGTGGGCATAGCTCCATTGGGAGCTGAGGGTTGATGCGATAAATCGCTGGCGGAGGTTGGTGGGGATGCCGCGGAGCCCTGAGTGGGGGTGGCTGACGAGGGGCACCCTGTGGGAGATGCCTTGCGCTTGGTGAGAGAGGGAGTTGACTCTGGGAGATTGGAGGGGGTGCCCACTGGAAGGGGGCATGAGCGCGAAGGTATCCCATACCAATAGTGGTGTTAGCTGTTTCAACTGCTAGGCGTAAGGCCTCAGGGGACAGGTCTTTAACGGGAACCCATTGTGTGGGTTGTGGAATTGCTGCTGTGGCCACGTGGGATCTTTTTTGGCCTGGTTTAGGCCCCTGGGTGGTGGCTAAGAGGGCTTGTTTTCGAGCTGTGCAGCCACTATACAAATGTCCAAGGGCATTACACCATGAACACCGGGGGCGCGCCTGATCAGGGTCGACAAAAAGATCTCAGGGCATGCCCCAACTACCGCCACACGAGGAATAACCTCAATGTTGCGGGATACAGTGGGGGAGGGGATGAACGACGCCCTAGAAGTGTGAGCTCTTTGAGTGGGAGCATAGTAAGAGGGGACGCTAAAGTCCACTGAAAGAACAGACCCAAACTCCATTAAACCACGATGGAGTGCCAGTTTAAGAGACTCAGGATCAACAGTTGTTGGTAGGTTGTAAAAAGTAACCCATGAAATTTCTCCTGATGAGAGCGTGTGCGGGAGATGTGAAGAGAAAGCGCGGAATAATGACCTGGAGGGTGGCAGCATGGTCAGCAAGGGCAGTTTCAGTGAAGCCCACATCGATGTAGTAGCCCTCCACTGATTCATGGATGGTGGTGTTAATTGGGAATGTCTCCGAAATTGCTGCAAAGTATGAGAAGTAATCCTCCATATAGAATTCAACGGGGTTATGCCCATAATAAAGGTAAATTGCGTGGGAGAGGGTTGAGCGAGGCAGAGCTTTTTGCGCTCTAGCTTTTGCCCATTTAATCTTAACAGCAGCAATAAACTCCACTTCACGGGGATCAGCTTTGGGTAGCGTTGGTGCCAGAGGTTTTTGCCACGCCCCAGTGGCTCCTTTGGTACGTTTGTGTTTGCTTAAGCTGCAATCGCGGGTTGAGTGTGAGCTGGTGGTTTGGACAAGTTTGAGGAGTTCTCTTGTTGCTGGAATGTTACAGCATTTGCTGCCGTCATATTAAATTGAGGGGCGGATTGTTGGGCCTCGCTAAATTTTGGATGCCCATCCAGATTGGAATTAACTCCAGCCAATTAAGAGGAGGGCTATGTTTCATCATCATCCCAATCTATTTAGGAAAATTCAGCCCGAGTATTTGATGTGATTTCGTGGGCAAAACTCACTGGCTGATTGGTGAATTGGTCGTTTTCAGCATATGGAGATAAAGTGCCAACTTGAGAAGTGCCAATTATGGGGTTTAAACGGGATGGGTGAGATTGGAACTGGTGTGAAGTTCCAAAATCTGAACCATTTAAATCCCCATTGGGAAGAGTAGATTGTCCCAATTTGGTGCTTAGTGAACCAGGATGTGCGGCTAATCCAACCTTACATCCGAGGGTTTGGGGGCCAGGTAGCTGGGTATCGCCCCTCATGGAGGGAGCCAGAAATACGGCGTCAGCAATAATAGATGGGGCTGAATTAGCTGACACAATGGGGGAGGTGAATGCATGGAAGGGCTGAGTTGCATTCAACTGAGCAGACGCCATTAAAACAGCGTGGGTGATGTCCTCCTTGGTTGGAGGGGGCCCAGCGGGTTGGTGGGAGGCAGCGCACACAGAGCTGTTAGGCGTGCAGGTTGCAGAAGTGCGATCAGGTGAACTGGCGCTAGTTGAAGTAGCTCCAGGTTGGGGGTAGTGCCTGCTTTCATGGCCACTGCTTGAGAGCGGGTGATTCTGGTTGACCCTGAGGTGGGTAACCGAGGGTTGCTTCGTTTGGGGTGGTGCTTGCTCGTTTGGCAGAGCCTGCGGGTTCTTTTGCGGGGTTTCTCGCCATATTTGCTAATAGTTTTCGTAAATTTTTTAGTGGAGCTAAATTTCAGGCTGAATTGATCTTCGAAAAGTGATGCTTAGCAGAAAGAGAAAGATCTAGTTTTTAATTCTTTTAATCTTCAACAACGTGAATTTGAGGATGTCCAGGAGAGAGGGTGGAAGTAGAGAAGTTTGGAATCAAGGTGGATTCAGGAATCTCTACAAAAACCTCCTAAATTTCCAGATATAGGTAAAATAACTCATCCAGCCAATCATGTGTAGTTGGAACTAAATATAAGATCCTAAGGTGGAGATTACAGCGATTATGGCATTTTCCAGTGTGATTTTGTTAGTGGTAAACAAGGGCTGCACTTGAGCATAGGTTCAGCCGGCAAGCTCTATAAGGACTTTCTCCTTTGCTCCAATGAATATCCATTCAATCCTGCTTCTGATTGGTTAATGTCTAATTACTTTCAATTTTCCGAACCAGAGCAATATGGACTTGTTCCCAGTTTTGGCATTCCTTTAAAAGAGGAGCCATAATATCATGGGCGTGTTAAAAGGATGAAAGTGGAAATACTTCACCTTATGACAGTTGATGGCCTCCTCCGTCAAACTCTCATAAGCATACAAAAAGAAGGTGATGCTTAATGCTCTAGCGTGAATCTCTACTTGAAGCTAAGGTTAAAATATTCACAATAGGAGTGTAGAGAGTATTGATGGCAAAAGCATGTGAAGGCTTGGAAAACTTTTTTGCATAGTTGCAAGGTGCCTGTTAGTCCAATCGTCATCTCAATCCTTTCAAGTCCTCTTTAACCTCATCCCAGTGACAATTTAGATTTTTGTGAGGAAGGCTGACCATGGGATGGACACTTCTGAATTTGACTCAAAAGAGACAAAACTTAGTAACAGGGAAGGCACCCCAGAGAAGCGATGATATCTCTTGTTGCCAGAGGGAACGCCACTTATGGGGAGGGGGAGGGAACGTGTGAAGGGGCCGTAGCCACAATTAAACACGTGTGGAGGAAAGGGTCTGATTTGATGAACCAAACTGGGAACCAGGAGGAGACCAGCTGTCGGTGACGAGGTGGGAGGTATCCAAACATCCACACCTGATAGTGGTCCACCAAATGAGACCAGAATCTGTGGACAGCTTCTGGGAGGGTGGGGATGGAGCATGCGATGGCATCCAAGACAATCGTGTGGATAGTCCACATGGCGATTGCAACCACCAGAGCACAGAGGGAGGGTGGAAGGGGAGGCCATTGATAAAGCAAACATATCTCTTGACAGACTGAAGGGATGTGTTTGATCCTGGCCCAGCAGACGTCCCCGTGACAATTTAGAGAAGCAACAAATGCTTTAAGGGTAACTTGATTCTTCAAAGCTTGTATTTTATCTCATTGGAGTATGAGCTGGTTTTCAAAATCACTTAAGTGGGCTCTAAAACTTTGGCAGGATTTTACAAGTTGAGAGAGACAACTGTAAAGCTTGGAAATTGCTCTAGACTTCCATCTTTGAGTTTTAAAAACCCTAAAGGACTCCTAATGCAGGAAACTTTGCGGGATGGAAACCTGGGGTACTTCCCCACCCACACTTGTGCTGCGCAAATCTAAGCGCCACCAAATGTGGGCCCAACTGAAATTTGGGTGTATCTACACTACCCAAAACTGACATAAGACCGCCCTGCTTAAGTACTGGGCAGGCCTTCTGTCCATCTAGGATATGCTATATGCCTCTCATCCCCTTGCAGGAGACAAGAACCAATGGCCCCCATGTTTAAGGTCCCTGAGGGGGAGAATCCGAAGCCCTTCCCTTTGAAACCTGCTTCTTTAGCGGAGTTGTGCTCTCCAGACTCTTCTTGTCCAGGAAACCCTGGAGTCCTTTTTGATCATATGTAATATTTTTTGCATGTTTTTCCCATCATCTGGCTCATACGACCAGACTGGAAGATAGCCAAGCTTCAGGACAACTCAGCAAACCATGGAGTTTATTGTATGCAGGTGCACCGGAGTGCATCCAACAAGTATTGCCCCTCCCTTGTCCTGGGGTCCACACCTATGAAACCTCTGATCATGAGGATGCTGTTTGACAGGCGCCATGGTTGACTCGTACACCCCTTTTTACCCATATTCTCCCCTCAGGGAGTGGTAGAAACCTGAAAGATTAGGTCTGGACAGTCATCACTATCATATCGCACTTCTTCCAGGCCACTACAGGACCTGACCAAAGTGCCTTTCTAGGTTCTGGTGTTAGTTACTCACTTATGTTTCCATAGTCTTTCCCCAGTTGCGCCATAAGGAGGCCCCATCTCACCTTATCTAGCTCCCCTAGATTTCCATCTCATCTGACAAGGAATCAATTAAAGCTCTAGGATCTAAAGGACCCCTTCTATGCGGATAAAGAATTCTTAAGCTACATATATTATTTGATCTCGCAGGGTTGCAAGTGAAGCTAGGAAGTCTTGTTTTAAAGTGTCTTTAATTGTCAGGAGTTAGTATAGGAGAGATGTATTGCCCCTGGGGTATGAGGGGACCTTCTGGCCCTATAGACCCTTCAGTTCCAGAGGTGCTATTGCATGAGGCTAATTCCTAATATCGGTGTTGTAGTTACTGAACAAGGTCCTAAATTTGATTGAGACATTGAATCCAAAAGGAATCAAAAGGTAGCACATTTTGATGAAGCAATCTTTGAGGTAGCCAGATATCCAATTATATGATATAGCATGTTGGTTATGAACTTCAATAAACAATAAGTAATTATTAATTATCAATGATGGCTTTCCAGTTGTTGTGGATAAATTGAGGATATAGTGTTATAAAAATTGACAATATATTAAATGCAATGTTTAAATGAGTCCCAATTGTTAAGCTAATTCTTGATTTTTAGGCCTACCACCTGTATGATGTGATGCATGGCCATATGGAAAAAACTTTAGAGATAACTTTTGGTTTCCAGGGCTAGTTCTCACAAGGCAGAAGAGCTGAAGTATATGAATCCTGAATTTCGGTTGGCACAGAAGAGGCTTGAGAGCAACTGGATCGACCCCCACAAAGTTTAACTGTTCAATAATTGCTTGATAATATTAATATGTTCTCATACTAGTTTTTAATAGTAAGCTTAATCAACATAGGGTAGTGTTAACTAAAAAGTGGCACAAAATTCAAGCTTTTTTGCTCCATAAAAGTTACTTTATAATGGGATGTGTTGATCTATTGATTTATGCTTCCAGTCCTATCATCAGATTGTCTTTCTTGAATGATATTGTTCTCCATTTTTTGTGATAAGTGTATTCACTAAAAAGCTTAAAGCGCCACCCGTAGTAATTACCACTTTGGTTGATTTATCAGTTTTATAGACTGTAAGCTGAGGCTCTAATGGGGCTCAAAGCCGTAAAACTAGCATAGTGGTTGACGAAGATGCAAAAATGAGGTAAATAGACTATTTTGTTATGTTATAGGATTCTCAAATAGAGCGAATGGATACAAAATTCCAGGATGACCTCTATGGTTCCTCATGATCATGTTCTTCCAATTCCTTCTGGATCAATTGCAGAAGTTGATGCTCTCATTGTTCTCCATCAACAATGCCCTCATGACCGCATTTATCAGAGTCTTCCCTTTCATAATTTAGGAAGTTGGGGCTTATACAGAAGGCGCCTACATTGGTTCCCATGCGCAAAATAATACTTGAAAAATTTCCTAACAGCGCCTTCAGTGGCAGTTTTAACTGAGAGGGCTCAAAAGTTGGCTTATTGAGTTTTAATTTGGACCAGGAATCTAAATTTATCAAAACCCTGAGTCTTTAAGAACTTTCACATTTTTCATGAGCCTAAAAGACTTGAATATTGTAGGATAGTTTGATGCTATATATTCTGCAGTGATGAGATCATTGTCCTGGCTACTACACTAATGAGCACAATCAAGCTTCTTAAGGGGTTTAACAAGGAGAGCATACTTTATTCATTTTGATGGTCATCGCTTTCTAATGGAACTGAGCTTTAAATTCTAACAGGGATACAGTAAGAGCCCCCAAACAGTATACAGAACTATGACAAAACTGCATGTCTATTGTTGGACAATTACAAGTCAGATGTATTGATAAGAGTGGTTTGGAGGATTATAATGAGAATATTGGCCAAAATACCCTGGTCAATTCCAAGTGGAACCCCTCAAATAAGGGGAACACTTTTAATAATAATTGGGCAAACAAAATGAATTTGGGCGGTCAGATTGCACCAAACCATCGGCCAAATTTGAGAGTTCATTGGTGGCTCCTCTCCAGGCTACTTCCAATTTTATACAGCCTACAACGTGGAGACCAGCCCCTTTTATAGGGTCAGAGGGGGTCAAGCAAGGTAAAATTTTCCAGCCCACTGATTGGGTAAAATACATCAAAACCTTACTGCACGGACTTATCTTACCTGCCCTCCATTAGCCATCTCATCAAAGTAAAGTGAGTCTTCCGATCTCTAATAGGTCATAATTAATAATCCCTAACTTGGACTTTGCTAAATAGCTATTCTTTCCGCTCAATCCCACTTTTGAGCAATCTTAATCAAAAAGCTAATTAGAACCTTGTTCAACTTACAGAAAAAAAATTTCCAGCCAATGACCTTGTTCCACCGCCTGCCACTCCAATGTGGTCCAGAAGTACTCCACCCACTAGTGTTTATCACATGGCAGAAAAATGTGTGCAGACTGACTCATACAATCCGCTAAATACATCTGGCTGCTATGTCCCTCCAAGGGACTTAGCACTCCAACTTGTGTGAGTCCACCCAACCTTTATCCCACCCCTTAGCCCTACCTCAATCCACTATCCGCTTTTGCCTCTACATCAAGTATGGACGTCTCTTCCCGTATGCCAACAAAGTAATAATTGAGCTGGCAGCTGCCACCTTCACACTGGCAGGATTTATAGACTCCACCCTTACAAGGTATACTTTGACTTAGGCTTCCACACTGAAGAGGATGCAGCAGCAACGCCTTATTATACAAAAATACTCCCATTTTCACCACCTGAACACATCTCCCAGATGATACCACACTTGTGGAGACCTTTGCGAACCTTCCCTCACACCTTCCCACTAAAACACTATATGAGGAGTTGATGTCAGGGCTGGCCACTTATGGCAAAGACCACATCCTCCAATTCATTGTACCAAGTGGTGCTGAGCGCCTCGTGGCACCTTGAGCAATGGCCAATATTACCCCCCACTAATCAAACATGCCCAGCACATCCCACCGCATGCCTATATCCAATCCACACCTGACCATTTCTTTGGGCTCGCATCAACAACAGTCGCACAATTTGTGCCCTCTTCCATGAGTTGGACCATATGAAAAAGGCATTTCAGTACGATCTAGACCCTGCAAACACTGCCAACTCCACCAATGAGGCCACACCAACAGCATTTAAGTGGGGATTTTAGCTGCTCACACACCCTGGTTGTGCGCTCAATGAATCAGCAGCAAAATCTAGCAGCCAAAAACAGATTGGCCAGTTTATACCCATGCTAACCAATCAGGAGCAGGTTTGGGCCCATATTAATCCAAAAAAATTTTGCCCAAAAAATTACCCAACCACAGCCATGTCTCTCTGTGCTAATCCCACTCAACCAAAATCCCTGGGATTTGTTGGATTAAGTGACTGAATTTGGTGAAATTTTCCCATCTCCAGACTTTCCAATTAATTTATAACTGTATCTGCCTTCAGACTTTGATGTACCAGATCCACCCAACCAATATGTCCCAAAACCCAATGCTACCCCTTTCCAAAACGACTACCAGCTTGCCAAGGCCACAGTGGCCCCACTCAAAATTGCAATCTTCGCAAATCTGTGGCATAATCTGTCACTGAATTTAGTAAGGGCTGCATATCACCCAGTTCCCCCTGATTTCCCTGCTATTGCAAAAGATGAAATAAAACGCCTCTCTGTAACTGCCTCCCCCAATGTCAAACATGTCGCTTAACTGGCAGATTTTCCACATCCACACATATCACCAGAGCCAACAATGTAAATTAGCCCAGCTTCTCAATGCCCCCATCCAAGCTGAACATTATGTTGCCAAACACATAGAGGCTATGCTCCAGACCCAAATTTTCTTATCAACAAAATCTACTTCACCTTAACCCTCATCCCACGGATGCCTCAATCTCCTTGCTATCAGCATTGATCCACCTCTTCTATGCTGAACCTGATGATCCGCCTGATCACCCCTCCCTCTTCTCCATGATGGGATAAGCGGCTTGCCACTGTTCCACCTGGTAGGTTGGGTTTCTCATTTTTTGTGTGTCTCACTGCTCGTTTAGGGAAGTCAGTTCATGTTTTTGGTTCGTTTAATTTTGGAGTTTTTGTTTTGGTAACATCCATCCCTCTGGTCGGCATACCTCAAATAGAATTAAAAATTAGAAAAATAATTCAGACTTTATTAAGAAATCCAAACTTTGAGCCTCAACATTATTAATACTATATATTGTTTTTATATAGGGTTCTCTTACGTTTATTGCGGGAAGGCCGACCATGGGATGGACACTTCCAAATATGACTCAGACGAGACAAAACTTAGTACCAGGGGAGGCACCCCAGAGAAGCGATGCTATCTCTTGTTGCCAGCGGGAACGCCACTTATGGGAAGGGGAGGGAACGTGTGTGGGGACGTAGCCACTATTGAGCACGGTTGGAGGAAGGGGTCTGATTTGATGAACCAGAATGGGAACCAGGAGGAGACCAGCTGTCGGCGACGTGGTGGGAGATATCTAAACATCCACGCTTGAAAGTGATCCACCAAATGAGACCGGAATCTGTGGACAGCTTCAGGGAGGGTGGGGATGGATCCAGCGATGGCATCCAAGACAATCGTGTGGATAGTCCACATGGCGATTGCAACCACCAGAGCACGGAGGGAGGGTGGGAGGGGGAGGCCATTGATGAAGCAAACATATCTCTTGACAGACTGAAGGGATGTGTTTGATCCTGGCCTAGCAGACGTTGGACTTCGCGCCATATTACTTTAGAGGTGGGGCACTTCTCCAGGCGGTGAAACAGCGTTCTATACTGGCCACACACGACACAGGATGAGTGTAAAGCATTAGAGCGCTCAGCTGTACGATACACCTGCCTCAGGCAGCGCCACACATGGGAGCGGACTTGAGGCTGCAACAGAGGATGGTGTGCGTATTTCCAGATAGTCTTTTGGGTCTCAGTGGAATAAGGGATGTCCATCATATCCAGGTAGTCCACCCTGGATAGGACATGGGGTCGAATGGGGATCACGCCATCATGGATGGGTAGCCCCTGTACCTCTTGTGTGAACTGAGGAGAGGGGCGGCCTCTTCGGGTTGTATGTCCACTAATACAAATTCTCCAATCTGCACTTCGCATGGAGAGTAGGATTCGTTTGTAGTGGGTTTTGGTCCCGTGAGGACCTGTGGCTGATGTGTGTGATGCGAGGTATTTCATCAGGGAGTGGGGGTTTGATGGATTGTTGAGGCCCAAGGCTTGGGAGAAGTTAGAGCGGGCCGCCGCGGGACCAGTGTTGGGATGGGAGTGTACAAGCAGTGACGGCCGCAATCCAGGTGCCCAGGATCTTGGCGGCATGGGCTTTGAAGTTAATAGGCCCATGCCACCATGATGATGAGGTCCAAACATGACCTCTAGCCGTACTGGTGGAGGGCGGCCTGACCAAAGCCAACCTTGTAGCAAAGCATACAGGGATTTGAAGAAGCTTGGGGAGAAGGGGGATGGCATGGGCTCCGAACCAGACTTTGGATAGGAGCATAGAGTTGGCAAGAACAACCCTGCCAGTGAGGGTAGTAGGGTGGGCTCTGAGAGAGGCGATTCGCTTCGTCACGTTGTCCAATATATGGCACTCCATTACTGCTGACGTGTATCCACCTGCCTCCAACCACACGCCCAGATGGCGTACCGGTCCTATGGTAGGTCGTGGCACAAAGGGGAGCACCAGTGGAGCGGTGTGTTTTGAGTTAGTAAGGCGTGACGTGGGCGAGCAGATGGGCCGGGTTGGGAACTACTTGCTGGGGCCCAGCAGTTCTGAAACCGACCAAGGAGGATGATTTCGGTTTTGGAGGCGTTCAGTGCTGCGTTGCTTACCCAGAAATATTCCTGGATGAGTGCTTCAAGCGCGCGTGCATCTTTGTTATTAGACACCCCCACCACGCAATCATCTGCAAATGCCATCATCTTGACTGGGGTTTGGCCTGGCACATGGACCCCAGTGAGTGGGCATTCACAATTCGCAGTAGTGGGTCAAGGCTGAAGTTGTATAAGAGTGGGCTCAGGGGGTCCCCTTGTCGCAGGCCCCTATGAGGATGGACTACTTCTGTTAGGAAACCTGGGCCGCGCACTGCCATTGTTGCAGATTCCATGAGTAGCATCACCCAGTTAATGAAGTGGGGAGGTAGGCGAAATTGTTGGAGGCAGGCCCTAAGGTATTCCCAGTTTACTCTATCATAGGCCTTTTGTTGGTCCAAGAAAACAAGTGCCCCAGAGGCTGTGGACTGACACACATTAGCCACAGAGTGCACGTTATCCCAAATTGACCTTCTGGGGATGAAACCAAATTTTTCTGGGGAGATGATGGCAGATGCTACAGTCCCTAAACGGTTAGCCATGATTTTGGTTAAAATTTTGGTGTCTGTGTTTGTTAGAGAAATGGGGCGCCATTGGCTAAGTCTAGCCTATCCCCTTTCTTGAAGAGTGTGACCGTAAAGGCCTCATGTCCTCCTGGTAGGAGGCGTTTCCAACAGGCTTTGGTTGAGTGAGGCTAGCAGCAATGGGGATATATATTTAAAATATTTTTTGTAGAACTCATATGGAATGCCATCTGGGCCTGGGCATTTTCAGTTTGGTGCACCGCGAATGGTATTCCATAATTCGTTCAGAGTAATTAAATTCATTATTTCTGGGTATCAAAAAATGGTGTGGATATGAGCTCGGTTGAGAAATTCTGCCATTTTGGCCAGTTGAATTGGTTCAGCTCGGTATAACTCAGAGTAATATCTTTGCGTTTTGATTGCCACTTCGGCCGGTGTGTCCACAATAGAATTATCCGATCTTTGCACCTGTGTGCAGGCCATGCTCTGGCATGGTGCAAAAAATTTTTTGAAGAAGTATGTGGTGCACTTGTCGCCTTTAGTGATGCGTGTGGCCCTGTATTGGACACAAACCCAATGTTTGTGTTGCCTTTCAAGTGCGTTGAGGTGGGTGGCTGCCTCCGCCCACTTCTGGCCCCATGCAGGGCTATATCCTGAGGCTGGGATGTTGGACTCTAAGTGGGCCAATTCTGCCAGTGCGTGTGATATAACCGCCAATGTGGCTCGTGAGCATCTGGATGAGAGATGGCGATAGTGGCGGATGGTGTCTTCTTTGAAAGTTATCCCATGTGGAAATGGGTCCGCGCAAAACGGTGCAACAAACGATTTTGCCAAAGTTGCCACTTCCACCCACATGGAAAATCCTGGCGACGCGAGCTCTGGGGGGCATATTTTGCACCAATGTGGGGCCTTTGCAACTGTGACGGGTAAGTGGTATGTTAATGAGACCAGTCAGTGGTCGGAGAATTCTATTTTTGTTGTTTTGAAGTGGGAGATGTGGGGTTGGAATTTCGCCGGCACTAGAATAAGGTCGATGAAGGTCATGGACCTTAATTGGCCGTTGTGGACGTGGGGACGCATCATGTTTTCGAGCAGTGGGGCATGTTGTGGCAGCACGTCCATTAACCCAAGGGTGGCTTTTAGAACGCGTAGTTCTACGTGACCCTGTGGGGTGTGGGGTGAGGGCAGCCACCGGTCCGTTGGTGAGGTTAGCTAACAGTTCATGTCGCCAATTAGGAAAGAATTGGGGGGTAGTGGGAGGGATTTGACTGACGAGAAGAATTCCTGACGCTCATGTGCACCGTTTGGGGCGTAAATGTTGACGATTGTGTGTGCAACATTGGCGATGAGAAGGTGACAACGAGAACTTGGCCATTTAGGAATGTTTCTGAAGATGTAAATTTCTAAAAAATTGTTTTTCCAAATTAGCACCCCACAGTGCTTTGACCAAAAGGATAGGGATGGTAGGAGCATTGTTTTCCAAGCTTCCTTGGAACCTCGTGGACAGTGGGACTCCTGGATGGCCAGGATATCCACGGGTAAATTGTTTTGTAAAAACTCAGTTTCCTAGCCCAGGACGGGGAGGCCTTGAGTCTGGCGATATTCAGCGTCCCTAGAGTGAAGGTTTCCCCATCGCACCTTAAGTGCAGGGGGTGGGCCCCTGGGCCCACCAGCCTCTTCCAGGTCCCCACAGGCTTTCACAGCAGCGCGGGTATTAGCAGCAACGCTATCAGGGTTTTTGTTAATTTTTGCAGAAAGAGTTGCGTTGGCTTTGGCCTTCACTTTTTGTTTTCCCGACGTCGGACGAATTTTTTGTGGTGCAGATAAGTTTGGTGCACCGTCAAGTGGGGCAAAATTTTTTTTTTCGGTTGGGATAGGTCCCAAGTCAGTTTCAACTGGGGCTTGGGTGCAGCGATTGGGTGAGATCAAATCTCCCATCAGATCCTCAGATTGAGTGGCTCGTTCGGCATGGGCCTCCCAATCTGATTCAGTGATGGATTCCCAAGTTGCTTCTGCCATGAAGGTCTCCATGTCCTCCTGGCATTGTGAGTGTGGGATGGTGGTGGTGGCCTTGGCCGCTTCCTTGGCCACAGTCCTATGGGCCTGCTTGGCCTTCTTCCGCTCCTGTGGGGAGATGGGCTTTACCAATAGTAGCAGCCTTGTGCTCCCCACGGGAAAGCCTCCTTGGTGCTTGCAGTTGGTTCATAGTGCACCTCTCCACTGGCCATGGCTGCCGAGGGGTGCTCTTGGAATGTGATGCCCTCTTTGATGGGGCATGCGTGTGCCTTATGGCCAAATGCATCACAGTGGGTGCAAATGGGGGGCGCGTTGTCCACGGTTACCCAGAATGGGTGGGTGGTGTGCCCTGCAATGTCAATAAAGGTGAGTGCGGGATCTGAGTTAGGTCCTTCATGATCTCCTCGGTTGGGGTCAGAACTGCAATGGCTTTGCTGGTGCACAGGTGTGGCATCAGCGTGAAACGTTGCATTTTGAAAGATTGATTTTTGCCATATATGGCGAGACCATCTTTCAGGTGTTGCTCCAAAATGTCACGTTTTACCGTAGTAGCAAAAAGTCAAATGTGAGGAAAATTTGGTTTGATTTTGTCCATCTGGTGCGTTTAGTTTCGATGACCTGTTGCCCTTCGGGGAGGTCGACCACAATGCACACTGCTGCAGCCTCATCTGCTGCTATTTTGCTTTTGAAACCTAGGTCCAGCCAACCGCGCAACATGGAGTGAGGTGCAACGTACACCGCGGTCGGGAAAATTTTGTGTACATCTTCACAAAATTTTTCCCATAGGGCCATTTTTTGGATCTCCAGATACACATGGACTCCGAATTCCACCGACGAAAGTGGCTGGGAATGTGGCTTGTTGATGTACTGGTTGCATTGTGCTTGCCACACGAGTATCTCTGGGGAAATAGTGACCACCGGTTTTTTTAAATTTTTTTTCTATTCCACCAGATTCTCCGGGGCGTTTTCAAATGTTAGAGGCCGCGGGCCTTCCGCCTGCTCCTCTTGCCTTGCTTGCCCAACTGCTCCCAGACATGGGCGCAGACTAATCCCCTCTATGAGATTATCAAACTAGATTTAGTCTTGAATTGAATGGGTTGCAAAAGTGTTTGCAACGAGAAAGAAAAGTTAATATATAGGGTTCTCTTTTACCCCTGCGCAGTGACCAATAAAATCTATAAAAATCAATTTTTTTAGTATTTTTTTATTTTCTTTTCTTACAAGTGGTGAGAAAACCCCTAAATTAAATTGTTGGATTAAAGGTAAAAAGCACCAGTGAGATCTTCCCTGCCAAAAATACAACAAGTGATATCACTTCAGGGGTTACCCATAAACCACAAAATGTTGAAAAAATGGAGGCTGTTGGGGGTGGTAACCTTTCTAGACTTTCCGCTGACATTTGCCCTAGGCTAACAATTATGGAAAGCAGCTTAACAGTCCTTTGTCTTGCCTTAAAAGATATGACAGCACTCATCTCAACGCCCTGTTATACAAAAACCCTCTCTCTGAGACAAGTTCACTCCTGGTGAGGGCAATATTGCCTCCTTCCTTTATGTTATAGTTCTGTGATGGAAGGAGAAACATATCATCAAAAAATTCAGTTCATTCTTCCATTCTTGAATTGTATAGATCAAGAAAGAATGGTCCCCATCATGGCCAACCTCTGCACTTGGGCGGAGGTTAAGCAAGCGCTTCTTGAAGAATTTAGTTCCTAGCAGAGTTTGCAATGGCAAAAACAAGCATTTATGTGACTTAGTCTGCAAGGGGGAGAATTGATCACCTCTTTTGTTGAGCGCTTCTATAATAAAGATCAACCTCTGATGCTTGCCCAAATGATCACTCTCAATGATGCTATTGCGGCTATCTTGGCTGTCTTGGTATCCCATCCCTCCTTGGCGATCTATCTCTCTTACATAAAGTGAACTTTTAAAAGTGTATGAGATATCAAGGAGACCTTGCTAGCGGCGGCTGATATTATGAACTTGACCCTACATAAGGATCTCTGAGTTAAGCATCTACTCTAACTAATTTAGCCTCTACTATGGCTGTTTTTCCTCTTGAAACCTGCTTTTGCAGAGTTGCCATCACAATATGCTTCTTCCCATAAAAATAGACATATGGTAATGTCTGTGATGGGGAAGTGCTCCCCTTCGTCTTCAGTTCAAAAACTTAGCTGGTTAAAGCAGTCATACCTTTGCCTTGCCCATCTTTTTCTCCAGAGCAGCCTTTCCCAGTTGTTCCAAAGCCTGCTCCTAAGCCTAAACCCCTTTCTCGGGTGCCAATAGCCCCCAATAAAATGGGTTAAATGACTAAGTCACTTTAGCTAAACTTCCTGTATCAAAGAAGCTCATTGCCACTGACTGATCTAAAGCTAGTGTAACTAAATCATCCATCTCCACAACGCTATCTCCATCGACCTCTCATTCAGCTAACTCTAATCTGAAACCTGTATTCATGAGGAAGCACAAACCCCCTAATTTGAAGGTCAAAATTGAGCTGTGACAATTTCAACGCCTACCTCAAAAGTTAATAATGTGGAAAAGCAAGCCCAGGACCTATTATGCCATAAGGGAAGCCCTGAATTTACCTCATTTCCTATGAGATCCCTAACGTGCATTGTAACCCCTCTGATGACAAATCTGAAGGGGGTGACAAAGGAGTTAATTATTATGTTTTAGGAGCGCCAGGTGAAGATGAGGTACCAAACCTATTAACCTGGAGAGAGTGGCTAGGGCTATCACCCATAAAACTTATCTTCACAAGTGTTCAGGGGTACTAAGATTGTTGACACTGCCAGTGATGCTGACCAGCTCATTGCCACATTTATCCGATCCACCCAGTGTGTTCATATCCCTGCATTCTATCCAGGAGAAATACCCTGAAATTGCCAATCAACTTGCCTCCACTTTCCATCTAAAGGAGGTCCTCGCTCTTCCCCAACTTAGGTGGTACTTTAACTAAAGTAGAGGCCATTGTTAGAGGAGTACGGGTTAGGGCTACCCTCAACACTGAGTCCCCTGTGAACGTTTTGTCAAATCAAGCACATTAAGATAATTGAGCTGGCCCCTGACCTCGAGTACACTCAAGATTTTGGAACTGTGCGACTAAACAACACCTGCGCCATCAGGGAATACTCTTCTCTGCCCATTTATATTAAGAAGCTTCTCTTGTCAGCTCCTGTAATGGCCTTGGCCAACAATACCTACGATCTGCTCATTGGAACCCAATTTATGCTTAAATATGAAGACATTATTAACTTTGAGCAGGGCTATATCTCCCTGATTAACTATAAGGTACCTCTGATTTTGACTAATGATGAGCTTAATAACGAGGACTAAGTTTGCACAGTTGAGTATCCCTCTTCCGCTTTATCCTTAAAAATACACCACGGCAAGCCTGCATACATAAATATTGCCTCAATCAGTGGACGCCCTGGAGGGTATCCCTTTCTATGCTTCTGAAGAGGTGGTCATTAAGGCTGGTGAACAAAGGGTAGTTGACATGAAGATTACCGTGAAAATCCCACACAACTGCCTACTGCACCTAATTAGCATGGAAGGAGTTAGTCCTTTAGAGCCCAGAGTTTTACCAATAATGTTAGACCCCGCCTATCATCGGCCTATCAACCTCCTACTAGGGAATCTTACCAAGAAGGATATGGTAGTAAAAAGCATCATGAGATCGGAAGAGGCCTGCTGATACCCATTGGTGACATCAAGCAATACCACTGTATTGGTTCTATGGCTGATATGAGCTTACCTGACAAACAATCTTTATGTACACTACCTTCTGTTAATATCTCCAATGAGTTAAACCCAGCTGAGCTGGATAAAGTCCACACCCTGATTAAGGTCTACTGTGACAATTTCTCCAAATCTGACAATGACTATAGGCACATGATGGGTCGACTCATACTATTGATGTTGGGGATGCTCAGTCCATTTTCTCCAAACTCTACTTCAAATCAAAAGTTGAGGAGCTACAGATGCGGAAGGAGTTCAAACAGCTGCTGGGCGCTGGATTGCTGGTGCCGTCACAAAGCCCTTAGTCATCCCTGCTCCTATTGATGAAGAAGAAAAATGGAGGTCATAGGGTAGTGATGGACTACCACAAATTATACAACTTCATAAAGAAGTATATTTACCCTATCCCTTGTATTGATGATGCTCTGGCCCAACTCTCTGGGTCTAAATTATTCTCTAACATGAACTTTGCTAGCGGTTACTGGCAAATGGACCTTACTCCACAAGACCAGAAGAAATGTGCTCTTATCTGCAGTGAGGTTCTTCCAGCCTACCTGACTACCATAAGGTTTGTGTAACGCGCCTGCCACTTTCCAACGGATGATGGATCACATTATCCAGGATCTCAAACTGAACTGTGTGCATGTCTATATTGATGACATCACAGCTTTCTCTAAGACTTATAATGATCAGCTCATGCATCTAAAGGCTGTGTTCCAGCACTTGCGGTAATTTAATATCAAACTGAATCCTTCAAAATGTATGTTTTTCCATAATAAGCTGGATTTTCTCTGACACAACATCTGACAAGATGGAATACAAGCACTACAAGGTGAAGTCAAAGCAATCTTCAAGATGCCTGCGCCCAAAACCTTTTGAGACATCCAGGTATTATTGGGCATGAGGGGTACTATCATCGATTTATCCCAAAATTCGCCCAGCTCAGCGAGCCTCTTGTCCGCCTCCTGGCTAAGAACACCCCCTTCTCTTGGGATGCTGAAAAATAATGCCGCATTTGAGAAACTGAAGGAGCTATTGAAAAAAAGGCTGATGCTCCATCATCCTGACTGTGGCATGCCCTTCACATTGTTCACAGATGCCTCTGACTACGCAGTTGAAGCTATATTGGCCAATTGGTTGAGCATGGGGTCATCATCCCATTTCTTACTTTAGCAAAATTCTCTAAAAAGCTGAGCGCTATTACAGCGTCACTGATAAAGAGTTCCTGGCTGTCCTGCTTGCTGTCAAATACTTCCGCCCATTCCTATGTGGGACTCTCTTCAAAGTGATCACAGACCACATCTCTCTAAAGTGGTTGAATAATAAAAAGGATACCACGGGGCAGTCGGCTCGCTGGGCATTGAATCTCTAGAATTACAATATGACTATTGAGCATTGGGTGGGAACGCATTACATAAATGAAGCAGGGTTAATGCTGTTGCTCTTTCTTCATTTAGACAATAGTGAAGCCGAGAGGTTACTTGATCTCCTCATGACTCATGACAAGTAGTATAATGAAGATGAACCTGTAAAAAAGATAGCTTGACACTCCCAAAATACCAAAGTGGAAAGTGGGAAGTTATATAAGAAAGTAGAGGTAATTTGGTTTCCCTTTTTCTGGCCGTCAGAACCAGTGCCTGTCATATAAGATTCTCACACTATCATGGGGCATGGCGTAGTATGCAAAACCTTTGAGTGGGTGAAAGAGAGGTACTACTGAGAAATCATCTTGGAAACCTGAAGTCTTAGATTCCTGCGCGACTTATAAAAAACAATTCAGTTTCAAGACCTAATATCAGTATCAACCTACGACGCCCCACCAACCCTTCCACACCATAAGTTTGGATGTGATAGGTACTCACCCTCAAACTACAGGTGGCAATCGCTATATCTTAGTTAATATAGATTACTTTGCAAAATGGGTTGAAGTTTTTGATCTCCCTATTCATACTGCTAAAGCCACGGTCACCTTCTTACATCATTACGTCTTAACCAGGCATGAGTACCCTGGTCCTCCTATGTGACAATAAAAAAATTACCTCCTTAGTGGTGAAGCTCCTTGCTACCTCCATGGGAGCTCAACAAATCTCTCAGCCCCCTATAAACCCATCTACAAATGGGGATGTAGAAAGAGTTAACGGAACCCTGGTCTTAATACTCCTCAAAATTTCCACTTCAGACCCTCTTCACTGGGTCTTTGCTTACTCAGTGCCCTCATGGATTACCATATTATCTACCATTGCATCCACAAGATGTCTCCTTTCCGTGTGTTATATGGGTGAGAACCTGGGTTGCCAGCATTATTAGCCAAGGATATTTTCACTGGCAGTAGTGACACTGAACAAGCCATGAAAAAGTTGGCCCAACACATTATTGAGATTCTAATATGACTGGACGTAAGCCTGAAATAGCTACAGCAGATTGGGGAGAATCCACCGGCCATGATACTAATTACAATTATTTTAGCGCCTTGAGTGAGGCGATTTTGGGGTTGGAAAATGGTTTTATTAGACCGCCTCAAATTTGGGAATAAGGCAATATTGACATTTGATGAATATTGAGTAAGATCACCTCAAACTAAGGTGTTAGAGAATTGAAAACCATACTCTTTAGAACCAATGAGATATGGTGGAACTGAACAGCTAAGCTGAGGAAATTGTATCATAAAAGTTGCTGAGATATAAGCAAGATGAGACAATTGAAAAAGGAGGATTACCATTAGTTTAGAGCGTGTAGAACAGAGAGGATCCTATGTAGATAGTAAATTAACTAAAAGAGGGTCTTTTTGTGATGTCAAGGCGCTTCCTGACCGCCACATAGCCCCAACCCCCCTAAGGTGGAGGTTGGGGCTCTTAAAAATTGAAATTGATAATGGTCATAGGGTTTGAGGGTAATGACTCTCAGATATGGCATTATGATGAATCAGATGCCAACAAATCAAAATAAACTTCAGAGCGGAGGTGGCAAGAGCCAGTTTAAATGGAAATCATGCCAATTAAAGGCCGCCAGCCCAAAATCTGTTAAAATAAGAAAATGATGAAAACCAGAATTGGGAAGCCCAGAAAATCAGGGGCTGTCAAGCCAAATTATGCCAAAAGTGGTAATGTTGAGAACTGCAGCGAAGGGCAGCCCAGCAAATCAGGGGCTGCCAAGCTGAATTTCGCCATAAATGAAAGTAACGAGAATCAAGGGAGCAGTGGCTGAGCGAATCAAAAGTAACCAAAAAAACTTTTAATGAATTTTATAATAAAAGTATATGACAAGGTTGAGACAGAAATGCTAAGCTCTGATTCATCCCCAGTAGACAAATTTAAATGTGGAAAAGTTTTTGTAACGCCTGAGGTACCTAACAAACAGTCTAGAATGGGCCTAAATGGAATATCAGGGGCAGAGATTCTTTAAATAGGCCCATGGATAGCCTGCCACCTGCGGACCCTTCAGGAACAATATCCCCTATATCCCCCACTTCCTAATATAAATACAACCAGATGAAGGTGTTTAGGACAACTTAGTCTTTTAATATATTAAATCTCAAAAAATCGGAAGATAAGATTTTAAAATCTTGAAATTATATATTTAGATTTTGGAGAAAAACCCTGGATTTTGAGCGACAAATGAACCATTCTTCAGACTTTGACAGAGCAGTCGCCACTTTGTATGTTCTCTCTGGAAGACAGACTGTTCTCCTCAGTGTTAGCATCGTCCTAACCATATTCCAAGGATTTATCAATAATCGCTCATCAAGCAAGCAAATGAAGGACCTTACCACAGCTGCACTCTCAAGTTTGTGATCCCTCACTTGGGCACTCTTGGTCAACTGTTTTGTTGCAATGTGGAAGGTTCCTTTGTCACAAATTTGGGGCAATTGCCTCATATTTATAAAAGTGTATTACATGTGGTATGGATAATGATCATCATATCTTCAGTTGTATTACTCAGTGGGCTTAACCCATGTGTAAAACCTCTTTGGCTTAAAAACTGATATACCACCTCTTTTTATAACAGTGGTGCTCATTACAGGGGGCCAATTGATTTAAAAAAAGAGAAAGAATCTTCATTCGCTGGCCATGTTGCATCAGGCTTGCTTTGACAAGGGATCTTCATGACATGCTGCACCAGTTTAATATGAGGAACTCAAACTTGCCTTAAACGCTGTGCTCAAAAGGCAGGATGAGCTTCTTCAAGAGGTTTGTATTGATAAGCTGCCTTCATTTATTTGTGATGGGAATATTCATGGGTTTTAAAGTAATTTGAGTTTGCGACAGAAGGAGCCTCAGATTGGAGAAAGGGAGACTGTTACTTTTCACCTTGGATGTTGAAAGTGCCGATCAAGTCACCTGCTATCTTACAAACAGTTCTGTTGCATATCAAATGGTAAAGGATACTGTGCTGCAGTTGTTTGGAGGAAACACAAAGATTTTGCAGTGGAAGGTTTTTCTTGACCATTGGGTTTCAGCGTGATGAGAACATCACTGCGTTAAGTGATCAATTTACATCGAGGCTCATGTGTTAATTTGGTAGGGACTTTATCTGAATCTGACATATGCATTGCGATGACCTCTGTGGTAAGGCCATACCATGAGCTTTAAAATTTCTTGACCTTGATGTCGGACGACTTCATACATCTACTTAAACTTGTTCAGGTTTTGCACCATTTATCCATAACTCTCCCTCCACCTAATACAGAGAAGAAACTTACCACTGCTGTTGTCAACCCTTCTTATTCAGGCTTATTAGGACGTCCAGTTCTGATTCCGCCGAGTTACCCCCAGTAGTTCACCTTCCACCCTATACCTGCTTATCGTTAACAGCTCAACTAATAACCTGGGCATAATTACGCTGAATACTCACAATCAAATTATTAGTGAGTCCCATCTTACAATAATCAAGGATGCAGGCCCTAACGGGTTATTTTTTGAATGCTGCCACCCTAGGCACCTAGAAAGAGGTTGCCCTAATTGTTGGGTCATCACGTACAGCAAGGAACAGTACTATCAGGAAAAAGTCAGAGCAGAGTAGAGATGGGACTCTCTACCTCCGCTATCCCAACCCTAAACGTCCCACCTGAAATCTATTAATGAATATTCAGCGGAGGTCACTCCATATGACAATGTATTTATGTATCAGCAGATGGTTGGAGGAGTGAATATATTGACATGAGTGCAACCCAAAGCCACGGCGGTAGTTAGATCTCTGATGCAGCCCAAGCTGTACGCTTGTCAAATGCTCAACCAACTTTCCCCTGACCAGTTGGATCCATCTGCAGATGCACCGTCCTTGCAAGGGGTAAGTGTTGCCCTCCTGGTCAAAACTATTATAAATCTACCATAAAGTCAGTGAGAGGATTATGAGATTCCTTGGGAATGGAGAGTCTTTAAATATTTATGTTAAACCATTCAGATTCATCATACTAGAATGTATGTACTGTGACATTGTTGAAGCCAAAACATGAGTCCGCACAATAATAGATATGGGTGCTCATGTTAGCATAGTTTTCACTAAGGTGGTGGCTAATTTTACAAAAAAATCTGATTTGGAACACCGGATGGTATATGGGACTACTAGAGCAGATAGCACTGTCTTTGAGGGAGCATACAGCGCGCTTCCGTTCAATTCAGGTCAATTGACATTGTAGCCACAGTGATGGTGTTTCCAAAATGATAATTATGACATGTAATTGGAACAAATTTTATGTGACACTATGGTGCTGTTGTTGATATGACAGAGGA
Source organism: Massospora cicadina (assembly GCA_022478985.1). Lineage (NCBI taxonomy): Eukaryota > Fungi > Entomophthoromycota > Entomophthoromycetes > Entomophthorales > Entomophthoraceae > Massospora > Massospora cicadina. The sequence goes on from JAKSZP010017528.1 coordinate 53,140, forward strand.
GATATCGAACCTTTGGGACAACAGATCCTAATTTATTTTACCTCCAGCGGAGTGTTGAAGAACTCAGTGCACATGGGGCATAGCAACATTGCCTATAGTGATAAGGTGATTCTGGTGCATATTATCGTGTAAAAAAGAGGACCTGGTCCCTTCCCCAGCAAACATCTGAATATCAGAGGCTGCCTCCCAAAGCTGCTGGACCTACGTCTATCTCCTCTGGTCACCAAGTAATAGTGCACACCAAATTGGAGGTAGAAGTGCCACACGGACTCTATGGGGAAGTTATTGGGCCTTATCAGCAATCGCATCTTGAGCTCCACATGGTCCCAGGCATCATACTTCCAGAACATGGGGATTCTAAGAATTTATTAACAAACTTATAAAGTGAACACTACCAACCTGCTGACATCAAATTATGGCATATTTACACTTGACCCCTGTTGAGGAGGTCCTTCAGGTTCATGAGTTCAGCTCACTGGACCAATTTTGTCTAGCTGTTGAACCACAGCCCATAATAATGACTGTGATACTGCTTGATGAATTAATGGGGTTATTGGAAGCACAGAAGGATTGAGCGGTAGCTTTATTTTTAAAATATAAAGAGATTTTTGCTTGTCAGAGACCATGATTTAAGATGCATGCGGGGGTGGCTCATCAGTTGGACACTGGGGATCATCCTCCTATCATTTATGACTAATCCACCAATTGAGAACAGCTGAGGAAGTAGTGACAGTGGATATCAAAAAGCTACTGGAGCAAGGGATGCTCAAACCTTTAAAGAGTCCATATGCTTCACCCATATTAATTGTAAAAAAGAAGGATAGTACCAATTGAGACTTAATTACTACTGGAAGCTCAACTATATCACCAAAAAGGACTCATATCCCTTGCTGCAGATCAATGATGTTCTGAATCAATTATGCGGAGCTCGTTACTTCTTAGCAATGGATTTGATATCAGGCTATTGGCAGACCAAGTTAACCACAGCAGAGCAGGAGAAATGTTCCATTATTACATCCAAAGGGCTTTTTCGACCAACCCTATGCCACAAGGGCTGTACAATGCTCTGGTTACGTTCCAGAGGGCCAGGGACACCATTCTCAGTGACTGAAGCTGATGTGAATTCTTGTGTACCTCAACAATATCATTGTCTTTTTGTGGACATTCTCCAAGCATCTTAACCATCTGGAGGAGTCCTTCCATCAGCTTGTGGAGGCCAACATTAAGATCAAGCCTCAAAAACGTCACTTCTTCAAAGACCAGCTGGAGTAATAGGGTTTTTAATAGATCTAACGGGCTGAAGTCTCAAGCAGCCAAGTTTGAAGCTATCCAAAAGATGACTACACAAACAGTAAGCGCAATATTTAAGTATATTTATGGATGGTCAGCTATTACTGCCGCTTATACCCAACTTTAGTTGTATTGGAGGCTTACTGTATGAGTTATTGATAAAAAATGCCAAGTTCAAATGGACAGAATTCCAACAATTCTCTTTCAATACACTTTGAATGGCGCTAATCAGTGCGCCAGTGTTGTGCTATCCAAACTTTTATAAAGAGCATAAGTTCAAATGGATGCATCCCTTTCCACTGTAGGGGCGGTTCTATCTAAAAAAGATGATGAGGGGGAGGTGCACCTCTAGCATACTTCAGTCAGAGCCAAAACAGCCATGAACCAAATTTTACCATGACCAAACAGGAGAGCTTAGCAGTGATCTACATTTATTCATAATTTAGGGTGTATTTGCATGGGGTGAAATTCAGAGGTTTTAACAGATCATGCTTTGTTATGCTGTTTGCAGAACCTTAAAGAGCCTGAAGGGTGTCTAGCCCTGTGGGCCCTCAAACTGCTTCTTTTGACTTTTAGATTCACCACTAACCTTATGCAAAGATCCAGAATGCTGATTGCTTGTCATGACTACCAACAAATTGTAGTTACAGCGGATCTAAGAAAGATAGTGTACAATAAGGTGCTCAGCGGAAAGTACAATAATGAGCCACCGCAAGTTAAAGGCATTAAATGACTTGTGAGCTAATACCATCCAGCGTAATAATGAGTTGTACAAGAAGATCAGTGATTTTACAGTGAACATCCCATACCCTTGGCATGTCCTGACATTATCATGAGCGCACATAGGGCAGTTGGACATATTAGCATGCTCGAGATGTTGGAATTTTTGCACCCTTGCTATTATTAGGAAATCATGAACTTTGGCATGCTGGAAACGATATCCTGCTCCCACCAGTGTCAAGTGAAAAAGCCACACTTCCAGAAGACTACATATTGGTTATTAAAACCATATTTTTCTTGGCATGAAGTTTCAACTTGATGTCATTGGACTCTTCCAATGGGAGCTAACTGGTCCAAGTACATTCTGGTAGTGATTGACCACTTGACCAGGTGGGTTGAAGTGCGGGAAACACATGATTTGGGGGCGGCCACAGTGGCAAAGATTCTAATTAATGTATTATCCAGAAACATGGTTGCTCTCAGTTCATTCTTATCAATAATGGAACCAACTTCACCTTGCACATCCTTCCAAAGTGAAAATAATGAGCATCTGCAGGGTTCTGATGACTCCATACCACCCTGAGTCTAACGGGATGGTCAAACATGTTAATGGGAAATTTGTAAACAGTACTCTGGAAGCTGTTAATGGATAGACTCTCTGATTGAAGTTCCTCCTTTCTACCGCCATTTTTGCTTATAACATCAGCTATCATTCAGCCACGGGGAGAGCCCCTTCCAACTATTATATGAATGACACTCTGCTATTCCATCATTGCTCTATGCATGCTTATTAGATACCTGCAGAATGGATCACCGCCATTACGTGAATAATATAGCCAACACGTTGATCAATTAACAAACAGAAGTTACTCCTTTAGCTTAGCTAAAAAAATTAATCATTAGGCTGCCAATTAAGGTACAGCGTAGAGGGCTAGTTCAGTTATAAGAAGGTGAGATGGTTTTGTTCGACAACAAGCATGGGTTTGTGCGGAAACACAAGTTTGCCAACATCTGGTTTGGTACATGTGAAATAATCGAGAAAATGGGCATTGACGCCAACACTATCAAAGAACCAGTGAGTGTTTAATTCATTAATCATGTGCGTGCAAATTTCCTCCTAGTGTATAAACAATAGGAGACTTATCATCCAGTCAAAGGGGGGTAATGTCAAGATTCTAATATGACTAGATGATAAGCCCTGAGTAGATACAGAATATGTTGAGAATCTGCCAGCCATGACGATTATTTACAATTATTCTAGCGCCTTGAGATGAGGTGATATTGGGTTTTAAAGGGTTATTATTGGATCGGCTTCAAATAAGGCAATGATTTTTTGACAAATATTAATTAGATCAAATAAAACTAAGGTGACGAAGAATTAAACAATAACATACCAGAACAAATGAAGATATGGTAGAACCAAATAGTCTAAGCCAAGGGAATGGTATCATCCAAAGTTGCTGATATATAAGTGAGATGGGGTGATTGAAAGAGGAGAATTTTTATTAGTTTTGAGATAGTGTAACAGTGAGGAATCGCTGCAGTTATTATAAATAAAAGTGTTGTTGGGGCAATTGCTCCATATTTTATTATATTTTAAAGTATATTTGGAGGGTTGATAATCCTCACATTTTTTGCTCATTGTTTGGTGGGTTCACCTGTGTGACACTTACAGCATATACTAACAGTATTACCAATAATTATAGCAATCATAATTGGGATCAATCATACCACTACTGCTCATAAGAATGTCCTTCCAGTTCCGCTGAAAGCTCGTCCGTCTGTAAAGCCATTCTGGTTTGCAAAAAAACGTCATGAAAAATTTGATAATTACAATCCAAACTAGGATTTAGCAATCCAGGTTCGCTTACTCAGATCTGGATTCTCTTAAATATTATTTAGTGTTTCAATCCTAAAATTGTGCTGAATGGGGAATTGATTGACCCTAGTGCACACCATATGTTAAGATTTCAGTATACCCACAATACTCAGCTTAACTGATTATAATACATATACTTGTCCACTAGGGGATTCATCCACTAGTTGATGTGGGTGTTATCAATTATATACAATACTATTTTTAAGAGAACTAAACTGAACAAATATTAGATAATTCTCCAAGGTTGATCCATCATATCAATAAGCCGGATTGCTTAATCCTCTTTGGGGATGATCTACAATAAAAACAAGTGATTAGGTTATCAATTCTACTATTGGTAGCTTAATTACTTTGTATGAGTTGATTGGGTTTAGTTACCTATTAACTGAGAGGTTTGTATGCTGCAGGGCGAGTAATGATGCTTGTGGTAAAAAAAAACTTTTGAGTTAACCTTTTCAGGATTGCAACCTGCTGTTGAAGGGAAAGAGTACCATTACCTGAGCAAGTTGTTACCAAATAAGGGTAACTTGATGAGAGTTGAGCAAAGGCTTTGGGACACGTTTTTTGTTTCAACTTAGATGATTCACATTGAGAGTTGGTGGGACAATCCACTTATACTAATAAGTAAGATTATCAAATCATTTGATTCTGGGGGTTAAATCATTGGCGATGGCTGCTGTTTCCAATTGTGGTGCCATTTGAGGAATTGGCGCCAAATTCACTTATACATTTTTTCATAATAAAGCAAAATAAAATTTGGACTAATATTAATCAAAAATACTTTTATCATTCAAACTGTTTTCTGTGTGATTAAAGTTGAAAAGACTAGAAGATCCTTTTTCTATATTATTGAAATCTCTGCAGACTCTGAGTGATGAAAAATAAGAAGAAATACTGAACTGAAACTCTAGGTTAAGTTCTACAAAAGTGACGGGAAGAATCTCTGAGCCTGAGCCAAGGTTGTTTGACTAAAGAGGGATGAAGTCTACATATACCAGAATATTGTTAAAGATCAGGACAAGCTCCAGGTTGGCGTTGAAATTTATAACCATCTTGGTTAAAAAAGCTCAACCATAACAATAATCTTCATATTTTACTGAACCATATAATTTATTATCAACAAATTAAACAATGCACATAAAAGAAACCTGTGCAGTTAAATAAGGGAGCTGAAGCAAGTTACATTTTCAAAAATGTAAATGGAACCTGAACATTTAACCTTTGGTGCTCATTCCAAAAGAGGAATTAAGTGCTAAGCCATAATTTTAGCAATAGTTAATCACTACAGGGTGAAGTTGAGCAGCTATCAGTTCCCAGATATAACAATTAGTGCTCACTACAGGGAGTAGTTTAAAATGTACGCCACTTTTAATAAGAAGATAATATTAACCATGTCCTATAAGAAAAAATTACAAAAGCTTTTGAAGTAACTAGAAACCATCAACAAGAACGCACTCAACTTGGCATCACAGGCAAATTTCAAAGCATTGGACAAATGGGTGATAAAATCCAAGGAAGAGATTGAAAAAGTTTGGAAATTAAAAGATAACCTCTATGAAAAGTCAATTCCTTGAAACGAAAGGAGGGTGAACTACTTAAAGATTTATTATTTCATAAGGTTAAGTGAGAAACAGATCAAGAACGCATATGACAGATTCCTGAAGAAACTGCGCAATTATTGAAATCATAGAAAAGCTGGTGAATCACCAATGTGATTGCGCGCAAATGGAGGCTGAAAAAGCTGACACCTAAGCGCACAAAACTTCAGTTGGGAAGATCCCACAACCCAGTGATATGCCTTGGTCATTTTAAGAAATTTCATAATTATACCCAAAGTTACTCCTATTGTCAATTGAGTCATAAGACAGGAATCCCCTGCCAGTGAAACCACAGATAAATTTGAAGCATTTTAAAATTACCCACTTTCCATCAGAATAACACCCCTACATAATTCCAATTATTCAAGATGATGATGTTTGGTTTCAGTGACTGACAAAATTTAGTGACTTTCATGAACTGCCTGAACACTTATTCTCAGAATCTTGTGTTACCCCATCTAAACGGGGACAATTGGTCCTATAATAAGGCCAAGGAAGCCACAATGATAGAATTTGGAAGCCCTACAAAGATGTCTAATTGCAAGCAGGAATTCATGGACATTCAATTCTGAAAAGACGAGACCCTAGCAGCTTTATATGACTGATTCTAACAGTTATTATAAATCCTAGCTGGTGTGAAAGTGCTAATGGATGTTGATGTTTAAATCGTGATACAAGTGGCGCTTTGGCCCTATGGTGACCTGCATAAAATGATGGATTCAGCATTAGTAACTCAGAATGTCCACTTCTCAGATGGTGAATCATCTAAAAAGGCTAGTAGCGACCTTTCAGGTACCAAACTGAGCCTTAAAAGTTATACAGACTTGAGTATAAGATACTGTGAAAATTGCTGATAAAATAAGGAGCAACAAAATTGAGCCATGAAGGGAAATAAACCCAAAGTACAAAAAAAGTGGACTAGATGCAGATCCACTTTCACCAATGTAGGAGACCTAAATATCTTGCTTCTCAATGTGGAGCAAGAAGCCCAAGGAGCAAGTCATTCTAGTCCAGGTGAAAGATAAGTAATTCAGTCTAGAATTAAGAAAAGGGCCCCCAGTCTAGACAAGGAACTATCTGGCACTGCAGATAAACCTGTTTCTCCTGATACATTGAATAATACTAGATATTTCTGACCTATTTGTGGATGATGAAACAATTGTACTACTCTATCAGGTTGTTATTATGGATGTGAACGCCATAACCTGAGCCAAACTTAAGGGGATTAGCAGAAAATCACAAAGGAAGTGACTTGATCATATGCTTTTCAACAATCAGACAATATTAAATACACTGAGAACCCAGAGGAGTTACTTAAGTTGAGATAAATGAGGTAAACGTATCTCTTCCCAAAGCGTGATCAAGGAATCTTATCCTGGTTTATCTGCAAAAGTAATTCAGAATCTCGATTTGGCAAATAATGCCGCTATTCACTCAATAAAAACCCTATTATAATACTCTGAGTGCACATATGCGGGTGTAATAGTCAACTTATTAAAAAGAGTGTTGGAATTTCTACCCAATTCAAGAATTCGTGTGTCAAATCCAGGGAATTAAACCCAACCCAATGAAATGAGCAAAACTACTACTGGAGATGACTCCTATTGAAATTGAAACCCTCACAATATCAAGGGATAAACCTTGACTAATTTAGCGCCCTCTTGATATTGAGAATTAACCCTGACTGCCCCAATTATATAGCATTCGCCTTAAAACCTCTAATATCAAGGTTCAAAATCAATCTATGTGGCGATTAAATCCTGTTTGACCTATGTAACCAGCATGCCGCTGAATTCCTGATTGGTAATGAGAATAGATCTTAGCTTGGAACGCATGGAGATTGACCAAGAAAAACTACCAGATCACCCATATAATCATGTTCTAAGCAGATAAACTTTACTCTCTTTTTGCAATTTAAATTATTTAGCCCACCTCTATTTTTTATATACGAATATATCGTTAAAAAATACACCCAAGGAACTTTATCCTGTCTAAGTCTTTATGGCCAAAAAAGTGAAAACTTATAATCCAGCACCCGGAAAATTTGGGTTTTATGGCCTTAAAAATAAGAGGACAAGTGGTCTAAACCATCAGTCCTGACAAAACTGATGTTCCCTGACAGGTATACCATGAGTTTATGGTGAAACTATCAATACAATAAGGAATAACAATTTAGCGTCAGATCCATCTCTGGTTTCAGGAATGCCTTAACATCATGGCAAATTTACCTGCTGTGATATGTGGGATGGAGCAAAGAATGTCTACCATTGAGTAAAACCAACTTGAACTTCAAGATGCAACAACCAAGCTAAAAAACAAAATTTGGCAGTTAACCCTGCTTGTTGCCACCAAGTTGGCCTTTATACCGCCCACGATTGCATAGATTCAGTTATTGAAGATATCAACGACTTAATAATATCAGATAGATGCTCTCCATCCTCACAATCTTCCAGCAATAGCAGTTTGTCTTTGGGAGAAAATGCATCCCTGGTGTCAATTCACATAATTCAATAGTTAACCTCCCAGAAACAAGTTCAAACCATCAATTAAAGAGAAGTAAGTCCCAGGTGAATGAATTATCTTCTCTTTCCTATTTTGTTATAAAAGTGCTATGTAAGAACTTACTAATACCTACTAGCTCAAGCAACTAACTATCTTTCTTAGTTGTGTAGCTCAAAACATTAAGGTACCTCATCTAGTGCATTGCCAGACTTGGGATGACGCTAAGACTGACTTGCTTTGTTAGTTTGGGAGAATTTAACTTTATTCTACTAAAAGCAAACTTTTATGGGCATATGCCTTAACTGGTGAGATACTGTCACTGAGTTTGCTCACCATTTTTAACTGGAGGCTCAAAAGTTGGTTGCTGGAAAACATCTTACTTTAGATAACGCTATCACTGACCTGTTTCCAGAGTCTAGAAAATACCTTATATTCTACTATATCTCAAAGCGGAGAAGTCAAACTTGACGTCTCTCCTCCAACTCAAAAAAGCCATTTTGCATATTACTGCCGACCTGCTCATACCCATTAGGCCCTCTCATTTTTAAAAAATAAGCCTCAGCCTCAAGTGTTAGCAGTTACCTTCCCAAATTGCCTACCCCTGAATTGTTCTTCACTTTTTTCAAGAGAAACAACCATGCTGTAGACTTTTGTCACATCTTCCAAAGTAGGTCTGCAAAATACCAGTCAGTATAGGGCAGGAGTCTCCTAATGCTGACGACAATCAAGTGCTCAGGACCCTTGTGTTGGCTCTAAAGCTATGCCCAGCATCTCAAGATGATTTTTGTTAGCAGCGCATGCAGAGTTGATGTACCCCTTTCTATCCAAGGAAATAAAAATCTTCAGCTTTCTTATTCTATATTGGGCAGCTACCCAAGCACATTTTGAAAACCAGTTCCTTTATGGAAAGTCAAGCGCTGGTAGTTAAAACCTTCAAAGCATTGACCAGCCTCATTCTGGGCTGCGGAAAATCTTCCGTTTACTTTGCCACAAATCCCCAATGAGAGTTTACTAGCCATTAACTTTCAGTTTTGAACTTCAGTGGCTTTAGTATAGGTAGTCATACATGAGGTAAAAGTCTTGGCAATAATTGACACCAGCTCACAGGTTAACTTTATATCCTCCTAACTTATCCAAAAAATAAAAAATGACTCCAGACATGATAAATGAAGCTGAATATAGATGGCAGGTAATTGGATGACTAAGGCAATTGGGGCATATTCTGCCTTACCTGTAACCGTTGGAAAAGTCCCAGTTTCTGATCATCATCTCACCCTAGGGTTGATGCAAATGATGACAAATGTTTAGTGTGAGCTGGACTATCAAGGTAGATGATAGCCTCATGCATCTAACCCACTAACCTTAGAATTTAAAAATTAAAAGTGAGAAAAAACAAAATAACTAAGTGATGTTACAAACCCCAGAATTAACATTATTTTATTAATGAATAAAGTGTCACGGACAAACAGTATATCAATAATCTGATGCAATAAACATAATAAGAAAAAGACAGAATAATTGGAGGGAGGAGGTGCTTGAAAACCCAAGTTATTACTATAGCAACAAAAAACTTGTTGTGTCACAGATCACCAGGTAAGACAAGGTAAGTGTAGCCCCAAGGCCACCAGAGAAACCATGCAAGAGTTGGAATCAGGAGAGAGAATTCTGAAGATAGTTCAGAATTGCGTGGGCTTGACCTTTAAGGTTGCACTTCTGGGGCCTCTCCCAAACCATTGATTAGGCTTGGAGGAACCTAATCAATAATCTCAGGCGAGGCACAACCATGTGCCTGAACCTGACAAACACAAAAAACTCTTTTAAAACGAATCAACTCAGGATATACTAAATCCAAACCTATGTTGTAATGTTGTTAGATTTTAATAATTGACTTGAAAATAAACCCTTTAAAAACTATCAATGCTAATAGAATACTCCCATTGATGGATCCTTTGATCCTTCCCGATTTATCTGCATAATCAGATAAATCATATTCACCTAAAAACCACTTTGATTGCATCTAAATGACCTTATTATTGTAGCTAATAATAGCTATGATATAACATCATTATGGCTGATTATGGGATCCACTTGGGTGAACCAAGTAATTTATGGCACAAACTTAATTTCATTTTCAAGTCTAATGCAAAATCGATTAATGAGTTCTATTTTTAATGTATGCCAATCATTGTAATCAGCACAATAGTATTTGCACATGGATGGCCTGAATAGGTGGTACCTAGTATTATTGAGAAGCCTGCAAAAGTCCTAATTAGGGATGTGTCATAATTTGAACTCTACATTTTTATAAATATTTGAGGCAAGCTGACCAGGGGACAGACATTACCGAAACTAAAAATATACTAAAAACTAACATAACTACTTGGTTCAAACAAAACGCCCTAATGAAAGGATTGAGTGAAACGCTTTAAAAACCAACCAACCAGGAGGGCAGTGGAAGCCGCTTATCCCTCCATGGCAGAAGGGGAGGGGGGTCAGGGGACTCATCTTTGGCAGCCTCTACAGCAGCAGCTTCTTCCTCCCATTGTAGAGTGCATGTCACGGCCATCAGTAATGGCGTTGGGGCATCTGCAGTATGTGGTTTGATATCACTGATGATTGAGATTTCATGAAAATTCCCAGCTAGATAAATGGCACTAAGATATTTGGTTAAAGCTTTTTCAGCTTTGATTCGGGCATATGGGAGTTTAATGAACATGGCAATGTTGGTTCAGATTATTTTTGCTTTTGGATTTTGTAATATATAGTTGCCACGTTCTGAATAGCATCAATTGCATTTTTGTAATACTGGTTCACCGAAATTTTACTCTTTGGAGTTAAGGTTGCGGGGATAACAGGAGGTGGAATTCCTCCTTTGAGTATCACTACTGATTTAGTGACAGCTTTATGCAGGGGACGACAATCTGGTGTTGCAGCTGCTTCAACTGCAAGCTGGTGATCACTGTAAATTGATTCAGCATTTGGCTGTGGGGTATAAAGTCAAGGGGGTATATGGCATCCCATTCTCCATTAACAAATCGCTCAATTTGCAGAGATGGTTCTTCAATGAACTTACCTGATTCATCAATTTCAGCCAATAATTCCCATAGGTTTTTGTTGAATTGGATTGGGGAATCAGCATACAGTTGAGGTTTGGTCAATTCATTTGAGGAAGCATGGGATCAAACTGGGATCTAATCCAATGCTTGATCAGAGGAATTATTTATGGCATTGGGGTGAGGAGGAGGCTGATTGGTGGCTGTAGGTGCAGCTGCAGCAACAGTATTTGGGGGTGGAGGAGGTAGGATTGTGCCCCATACCAGAAATTGTACAGGGTGGGCAGCAGATTGGAGGTTGGCGGATGAGTCATCTGCTCCACTGGAAGTGGTTGAGGGGGCATTTGCGTTTTTGGTGGTCTAAATCAAAACATGATGGACAGATTGTCAGCTGCCCTCAACGTGGACCCAAAATGGATGGTCAGGCGCTGAGGGAATAACGGTGCATGGCGGAATTCCCACCGCAATTTTATTAAATTCAGGGCTTATCATGGTATATACTCGAGGCCCAGAAAGTCGTGTGGCCCCATTTTGGACCATAAATTGTAAGATGGGTTGGAGCCATAGGCTGCAAAACCGTCCATCAGCTCCTGGTGGAGCACTTCAGGGGGAGGTGGGTGGGCAGGCCAGCAAACTGGACCACCAAGGTGGTGTCCACTGGGAGCCAGGTCCAAGTTGTGGGGAGAGGGGTGCCCTGTAGTACCAGGGGCACAGTTGCTGCAGTGGCAGCGTCAGCTTCGCAGGTGAAGCTGAGGTTAAAATACCCCTTGTAGGGGCAGAAATCAATAAAGCTGTCAGGTGTCATCACCACCTGTGCCATTTTGTTAATGTCTTGGTCGTATTATGGGAATAGTTTCTCATATTCAACTCTTAGGCTTTAGCGCATGTTGCTCCAGGGGAGCACTAGGGGGCAGCGAGGTACCGCTTGGGTATATGCAAGGTTGGCGTCTAGGTCCTTGGGAGGAATGAATCATCCCATAGGTTTGGAATAACTGGGTGAACCAGTCCTAGCGCGTTTTTCTGCTGGACGGAAAATGGTGGGGGAGTTTTGCCACTGCCCCACGCTGGAGAAGCTGGCGGAGAGTATGAGGACATAAGAGTAAAACTACTCTAGGCGAATTCAATTTGTTTTATAAATTCATGTAATTTTGTTCAGAAAGTTACTCCAAGTGGAAAGAGAGATCAACTCTACATCTTTATTCTCAATAACTATTGTATTTCATCAGCTGTATGAAGAGATGTTATTGGGCTGATGAGAGGCAAAAATACACCACTGAGGTGCTAATATCAAGCTTAATAATTTTCCAAATTATGAGAGTAGAAGTGCCTTCAATTGGGCTGAAATGATTGTTATTTAGTTAATTCAAGAGCTAAATTAACCTGGGGACATTTTAATAACCACTGCCATAATTCATAGCGGATTGGCATGGTCTAATGAACTCATTTATTAGATAAGTATGGCCAGGAGATGCCCTATAAGCATAAAATACTGTCGCCTGGTCCTAACATAAATCATCTTTCCATGTATTCATATTTTCATCCTATCTAGATTCGAATTTCATGTTAAGAAGTCTAGACAAGCATTCAGAGGAGCTTGTCATAACTACCTGTGTCTGGAGAGTTACTGATTAGAGAAAGAAATTTTTCCAAAAAGAGACCACAGAAGTCATTTATTGTTGTTTAGCTTTGTTAGCTGCCAAATGGTTAGGAGATACTGTAAGACACATAGCATAATCAAGGATTTATTGGACAAAACTCTTCCTGACTATCAAAACAGGATATCAAAATATAAACGAGCTAATCCGCAATTTCTGGCAAGTGGTGCTCAGTAAACTCAACATTACACTTTGCTTATGAATAATTCATCCAAATTTCAGGCAGATTTTGCCAGAAGATATGGCCAAAATCACATGAAAACCAGTGACTGAGAAATCACTGAGTACTTCAACACTGCGCCAGAATACTAAGGAGAGTACTTCATACTCCTTGGATCTAATCACGGTGGGAGGAGGGCATGTGGATGCAACAGGCCCTACTGTGTTTACCTACAATAGTTTAATGAGATGATGGAGACTCTATTCCACGGCTAAAGGATCAGTGCATCGCAGATGGACCCATCTCTTGGGCTATTCTACTACTTAAAGGATAAGGCCTTTAAGATGGAAATGCATATGCAGTACCAAGAGGCGACCATGGCAACTCTGGCCAAACGTCTCAACAAGTACACAAAAGCAACAAATGAGTCCTTGTTTAGCTTCATACAGCCCTCAATCAAGCACACCCAAAGGATTCTGGCTTGGCAGATTCTAGAGCTTGCAGAAGTATATTGAGTTCAAGAGGAGGAGCGATCTTACCAATTGAACCTACTAGATAAGCTGAATTCCAGCTTTACCAAAGTTAGAAAGGCTATTGTACATAATATGGAACAGGTCAAGGATGCACACAGAAGAGTAACCACTTTGGAAGATCAACTTAATGAGAAAGTTCCAAAGTTTGCAGCTTATGTTCTCTCATTAAATGGACTGCACAGCGGATGGGTCAATAATATCATCAAATGCTGCCCTAAATTGGAGAATTATTCCAAATTCCTGTCATCTTGGATAAGACATTTGACCAAAGATGCCATGTTTGCTCATAAAAATCACCTGGAATAAAAAAACATGGTTGTTCAAAACAAGGAATATGTCCTAGATGAGTTGGGAATATTACAAAAAACCATCAAAGATCTGGCTGCCATGCTAGTAGGGCTGAATAACAAGGAAAAATTTGCGCAAATAGATGAAGAATTCAAAAACTTTTCTCAACAATTTTGTCCGTACAAGAAAAGAATGTTAAACTTACTAAAGAGAAACAATATCTTCAAATACAGCTATCAGCAACTAATGACCAAGTAGCTAATCTGACCAAAGATGTGAAGTAAATACTGGCTTCTCAAATTATTTTTGGAAAGAACGTAAAGACCTAAAAAATGAAGTCAATTAACTAAAGGAGAGAAGTTGCAACCATTTGAATAGTCCTTGAGAGGGAGAGCAGTAAAACCCCTAAGTAATTCGGGCAGAACACAACTAGAGAAATAACATAAGGCCCAAATTCAGGAATCCAAATTGAGCAGTTTGGAGCAATTTCATGAAGCAGAATCCTCAGGAGTTGAGACAGATAATAAAACAGATATTTTAGACATCCGTTTGGTGCCAAAAATTCTTGCTTCCATCCCAACTTCAGATGATTCTCATCACTACTGTAGACCAATTCTGACTGAAGGTTCCCCGAGATGTTCAAACTCTAGACAAAGTAAAACTTCTCTGACCAATTCTGGGCATGATGACTTCAAACCCTTGAATTTGCCAAAGTTTGATAAAGAAGGAAATTTACATTCATTCATAAAATTGATTGAAAAGGCTATGAAAGGAGGACCAGACCATGCGAAGTCTAAAGCTCCCATTAATTGTCTAGACTCACATAGTGTTGATCTTGTTATGCCCTATTTAGGTAAATGAATGATCTATATGGATGCTAAAAACGCCGTCGTAAGATAATTTAAGGCCCTGATAAGCTATCCACCAGAAAAAAAAGACTTACTCAATACTAAATTCTGGCAGAATGAGTCCATCAGAGACTTTGCAGACAGATCTACCATGAGGCTCAGGTCATGCTCAGGTCAAATGCTATAGACTAATTCAATACAATGATTGCCATGCAACATGTTGTCAAGCCATAACTTGAATTAATTGTGTCATGATTCCGGCCTTTAATCAGCCCATGGGAGCATTAGAACTTACTGATTATTTAAGACAATGCACAAGTAGCTTTGACGCCCCTAATCGACCCAAGGAGCAATCCAAATTTCAATTTGGGACCAAAAAAATACAAATTCGAATGAATAAGGAAAGAATCGTCCCATAAATCCGAAAAACAATCAGCAAACAGGGCTGATTATCTGTCATAATTGTGTCCAAAAAGGGCATTTTGCTAACCAAAGCTACAGAAGGCCAGATAAGAAAACTGGGGTCAATGTAGCCTTAAAGGTTAGCAATGAAAAGAAGGTGGGAAAAGAGTAGGTGGAGTAGAGGCAGAATGCTCCACCTCCACCAATGCCTTAACACACATTTCACCTGACACTGGAAAACTTTTTTGGCCAATGAAGTGGCCAAAGATAGCTTACACCACATTGTGGCTGACGATTTCTACATGGTTACCACCTGAGCCAAAGTGAAAGAATTAAAGAAATCAGAGGTCATTGAAGAGGCTTAGTCCAAAGTAGCAAATCCCTATGCCAAACAAGTTATTGATCAAGGGCTGAGTAACCATTCTAAATGTTCATCCAATCTTCCCGCACTACAGGATGTGCAAGTGGCCAAACCCATGAAGCCTTTAGCAGAGAATTTTCCTGAGATCTTCTCAAGTCTGTAATCACACTTGGAACTGAACTCATAATCCAATATTCACCTAATAAAGAAATTCTGATACATACTCTTAATGTACATATGTGATAGAACACTGAATAATGTTCGTGTTCAGGACATTATTGATAGTGGGGAACCTATAAACATTGCCAGTACCAAATTGGTAAAAAAAGCTAAAGATTGCTCCCAACATTGCACATTTTCAAGAATATGGTACAGCGAGAGCCCATAACACTAAGTCGCTTGGGGCCTATACCACGTTACAATATGTTTTGAACCCATTGTAGTGATGGCACTGGCCATAGTATTACCTAATACTAGCTACAATATTCTTATTAGGACCGATTTCCTGAGAAGCTTTGGTGTTGTCATGAACCATAAGGAGGATTTGCTGACTATTTTGGGATAAAGCATACTATTATATTTTATAATTTGGAAAACCAGAAAAGAAGCAGCTGAGTTTAATTTGCAACCTGGCCTACAAGGGTGAAATAGTCCTGATTGAGTATACAAAATTTCATTCAAAAATTAAGGCCCTCTCAATGAAAATTCGTGAATCAAATGGAATATTATTATGTTCAAATTAACAAATTTCCGTGCTGCCTGAAACTCAAGTAGTCGTCTCTACTGAGTGACTATTAAAATTTCCAGAGGGTTTATGGGGAAATATACCAGCCATGGTGTAAATCTTGATTTGAGCCAAATATCACACTAGTGATAATCATTCCAGGGCATGAATAACTTCAAATTAGATGTTAAAACCTCCAGAATTGGCCCATCAAGATATGAAGGCTTCAGGTTAGTGGCTACCTACATATATTTTCAACCACCAAATCAGACATTTCACAAAATTTGGGACCTTAGACGAAATAGGACTTCACAATGAGGAAATCATAAGCGTCAGTAATGTTATTCCTATGGCCAAATTAGGGAACTTGACTGATCCAGAAAAGGCTCAAGTTCAGAATTTATTTCAGAAATACCAAGAATTATTGAAAAAGATGATTTTGATTTAGGTTGTGCTAGAGATGTGACACACACTATTGAATAAAATACCATGGCTCTATCTGATTACGCCCAATTAGACATATAAAAGCAGCAGAAGTTGTTTCCAAAGAAATAAAAGAACTCTTAGATCGTGGAATGCTGGTCCCATCAAAGAGTCTATGGGCCGCCACAATTCTAATAGTGAAAAAGAAGTATGAGAGTAAATGTGTTTTCATTGGTTATCAAAAATTAAACAACATCACGAAGAAGGATTCTTATTTACTTCCATGGATTGATGACGCCTTAGATTGACTTAGAGGCTCGTGAAGTTCTTCTCCGCTATGGACAAAATAAGTGGGTATTGGCAGATCAATATGCCTAAAGAGGAGCGCAAAAAGTGCGCCATCATAACTCAAGAGGGCCTATTTCAGCCAACAAGGATGCCACAAGGACTTTGCAATGCCCCAGCTACGTTTCAAAAGGCAATGGACACAATTCTAAGGGACTTAAATAAGTCTTATGTGTTTGTTTATTTGGATGATATAAATGTCTTTAGCTGCACCTTCACCAACCACCTGAAGCATCTAAAGGCAGTTTTTAAGAGATTTATAACCACTAATTTGAAGATAAAACCCCGGAAATGCCAATTTTAAAAGACCAATTGGGATATTTTGGGTTTGTTATCAATAAAGAAGGACTCCGACCTCAGCCATCAAAATTGGATGCAATATCAAAGATGAAATGGCCCGAATCCAAATGCAATATACTGGTTTTCCTGGGCATGATTGGTTATTATAAACAAAAAATTGCTTATTTTGCATAAATTGGAGAACCTTCGTTTCATTTGCTTAAGGACAAGGTTGTATTTGACTGGAATCGCGCCTGTTAAGAAGCGTTTAATCAACTCCAATCGGCCCTAATAATGGCCCCAGTCTTATGATATCCAGACTTCAAGCGTAAGTTTATTGTCCAAACTAATGCATTGCTTACAGCAGTTGGGGCTGTATTATATAAAATAGGTGAAGACGGCTAGAAACATCTGATCGTCTTCAATAGTTGGACCTTAAATGTCCATGAGTGGAACTACACAGTGACAGAATGGGAATGCTTGGTGGTCATATATGCCTACAAGAGTTTTGGGTTTATCTACATGGTACTCACTTTACAGTTTTACAGATCATTCATCCCTAAGATGGTTGAACAACTTAAAGGAATCAAGGGCCAATTAGCTCAGTAAGCACTCATGCTTCAAGCCTATAAATAAATGATTAAACATCATGCAGGAGTGAAGCACCAAAATGCTGACTTTCTATCCCGTTTACCTACAATTGCTACAGTAAGTCTGGCCGCTGATGAGCTTTTTGAATAAATGGTTAGTGGAGAATTCTAGGATGAGCCTGAATCAGTTAAAATATTGCTCTTGAATTTACAAAAAGACACTTCAATGAAAAATGTAATATTTTACAAAATGATTGAAGGAAAAAACATTTTTCTATGACCCTCTCCCAAACAGATTTAATAATGGCAGCCTATAAGGCCCTTGGCCATGGTGAATCTAAGAAAACAAAGGAGCATCATAGACAATACTACTTCTGGGATTAAATGCACTTCAATATCAAAAAGACACTGGAGTGTTGCATTGAATTCCAAGGCAAAAAACTGTTCCAAAATAGCACATCTTACCGGCTCATTCAGCCCTAGTTTGCCTGTCATACCAAATTAATAGATGTTGTCAGCCACTTCCCACTAGCAATTATAAAGCCAAGTACATCATCGTGGCTATTGACCACCTGACAAAGTGGGTTGAAGCCAGGGCTATCCAGGATTTAGATGAAGCAACAACAGCCAAGTTTATCCTTGATAATGTCACCCACAAGCATGGTTGCCCACAGGTTATTCTGACCAATAATGGAAGCAATTTTACGGCCAACATTATTATGAAGCTTAACCAGCTGATGAGAGTAAGAGGCGTAATTTCTGCTCCATATTTTTCAGAAACAAACGGATCAGTTGAGTGCATAAATGGGACAATTGTGAATATTGTCTGAAAATTAAGCTCAAGCAAACCATCTTAATGGAGCACATTTTTAAGCTTGGCCATGTTTGCTTACAACATATTGTATCATTCTGCCACCAAGTTGCCACCTTTCCAGGTCTTACATGTAAGGCATCAGGACCAACCATCGCTGCTTTATTCAGTCCTAAAAGAAACTGTTGAATGTAGCTATCCTCAAAATGGAGAAAAGCTTTCTAGAACCCTAATTAAATTTCAAGCCAAGCCTTCAACAATAGTTTTTCAGTTAAAAAGACCTGAAACAAAAATGATTCAAAAGTTTGGTAAAATTTGACAAAATTTGAAGTTGTAGAAGAGGTACTATTCTGCAGTACGCATGGTTTGGGCTGAATAAAGAAGTTAAATCACATTTGGGTTGGCCCATTTGAGGTTGTTGAGAAACCGTCAAGGTTTGTTTATACCATTAAAGAGGTTAAAACAGGCATATATATAATCAAGTCCATTTTAAAATTCCTAAGAAAATTTAGGAAGAGGACTGATTGAAAGAAAATAAAATAAAAAATAAGTATACACAATTATAGGAAAATAATAAATAAAAATTAAAAAAGGTATAATTATAATGAAAAAACAAATACATAGTAAATAAATAAATAATAAGAATGATAGTATTATAATATATAATATTATGAAAGAAAAAATATGTAGCATTTGTCAGAATCCAGCAAGGGTTATGCTCGCTAGTGCGATGTGCCGCTGGATCCCACAATGGAATATTTAAATTTTTAAATTTATTGTGGGGAAGGCTGACCATGGGACGGACACTTCTGAATATGACTCAGGAAAGACAAACTTAGTACCAGGGGAGGCACCCCAGAGAAGCGATGCTATCTCTTGTTGCCAGTGGGAACGCCACTTATGGGGAGGGGGAGGGAACGTGTGAAGGGGCCGTAGCCACTATTGAGCACGTGTGGAGGAAGGGGTCTGATTTGATGAGCCAGACTGGGAACCAGGAGGAGACCAGCTGTCAGCGACGCGGTGGGAGATATCCAAACATCCACGCTTGAAAGTGGTCCACCAAATGAGACCGGAATCTGTGGACAGCTTCAGGGAGGGTGGGGATGGAGCCAGCGATGGCATCCAAGACAATCGTGTGGATAGTCCACATGGCGATTGCAACCACCAGAGCATGGAGGGAGGGTGGGAGGGGGAGGCCATTGATGAAGCAAACATATCTCTTGACAGACTGAAGGGATGCGTTTGATCCTGGCCTAGCAGACGTTGGACTTCGCGCCATATCACTTTAGAGGTGGGGCACTTCTCCAGGCGGTGAAACAGCGTTCCATACTGGCCACACATGACACAGGATGAGTGTAAAGCGTTAGAGCGCTCAGCTGTATGATACACCCGCCTCAGGCAGCACCACACATGGGAGCGGACTTGAGGCTGCAACAGAGGATGGTGTGCGCAATTCCAGATAGTCTTTTGGGTCTCAGTGGAGTAAGGGATGTCCATCATGTACAGGTAGTCCACCCTGGATAGGACATGGGGTCGAATGGGGATCACGCCATCATGGATGGGTAGCCCCTGTACCTCTTGTGTGAACTGAGGAGAGGGGCGGCCTCTTTGGGTTGTATGTCCACTAATACAAATTTTCCACTCTGCGCTTCGCATGGAGAGTAGGATTCATTTGTAGTGGGTTTTAGTCCCGTGAGGACCTGTGGCCAATGTGTGTGATGCGAGGTATTTCATCAGGGAGTGGGGGTTTTATGGATTGTTGAGGCCCAAGGCTCGGGAGAAGTTGGAGCGGGCCGCGCAGGACCAGTGTTGGGATGGGAGTGTAGGAGCGGTGACAGCCGCGATCCAAGTGCCCACGATCTTGGCAACATGGGCTTTGAAGTCAAGCAGGCCCATGCCACCTTGATGATGAGGGCCAAACATGACCTCTAGCCATACTGGTGGAGGGCGGCCTGACCAAAGCCATCCTTGCAAAAAACATACAGGGATTTGAAGAAGCTTGGTGAGAAGGGGATGGCGTGGGCTCTGAACCAGACTTTGGATAGGAGAATAGAGTTGGCAAGAAAAACCCTGACAGTGAGGGTAGTAGGGTGGGCTCTGAGAGAGGCGATTCGCTTTGTCACGTTGTCCAGTATATGGCATTCCATTACTGCTGACGCATATCCGTCTGCCTCCAACCACATGCAGATGGTGCACCGGTCCTATGGTAGGACGTGGCACGAAGGGGAGCACCAGTGGAGCGGTGTGTGTTGAATTAGTAAGGCGTGGACATGGGTGAGCAGATGGGCCGGGTTGGGAACTGATTGCTGGGGCCCAGCAGTTCTGAAACCGACCAAGGAGGATGATTTCAGTTTTGGGAAGCGTTCAGTGTCGCATTGCTTACTCAGGAATATTCCTGGATGAGGGCTTCAAGCGCGCATGTATCTTTGTTATTAGACACCCCCACCACGCAATCATCTGCAAATGCCATCATCTTGACTGGGGTTTGGCCTGGCACATGGACCCCAGTGAGTTGGGCATTCACATTTCGCAGTAGTGGGTCAAGGCTGAAGTTGTATAAAAGTGGGCTGAGGGGGTCCCCTTGTCGCAGGCCCCTTTGAGGGAGGACTACTTCCGTTAGGAAGCCTGGGCCACTCACTGCCATTGCTGCAGATTCCGTGAGCAGCATCACCCATTCTATGAAGCGGGGGGGGTAGGCGGAATTGATGGAGGCAGGCCCTAAGGTATTCCCAGCTTACTCTATCATAGGCCTTTTGTTGGTCCAAGAATACAAGTGCCCCAGAGGCTGTGGACTGACATACATTAGCCACAGAGTGCACGTTATCCCAAATTGACCTTTTTGGGGATGAAACAGAATTGTTCTGGGGAGATGGTGGCAGATGCTACAGTACATAAACGGTTAGCCATGATTTTTGTTAAAATTTTGGTGTTTTGTTTGTTAGAGAAATGGGGTGCCAGTTGGCTAAGTCAAGCTTATCCCCTTTCTTGAAGAGTGTGACAGTAAAGGCCTCATGTCCTCCTGGTAGGAGGCGCGTTTCCAACAGGCTTTGGTTAAGTGAGGCTAGCAGCAATGGGGATATATATTTGAAATATTTTTTGTAGAACTCATATGGAATGCCATCTGGGCCTGGGCATTTTTGGTTTGGCGCACCGCGATTGGCTGTCCATAATTCGTTTGGAGTAATTAGATTCATTATTTCTGGGTATCAGAAAATGGTGCAGATATGAGCTCAGTCGAGAAATTCTGCCATTTCGGCCAGCTGAATTGGTTTGGCTCAGTATAACTCAGAGTAATATTTTTCATTTTGATTGCCAC
>JAKSZP010017529.1:0-74772 GCA_022478985.1 Massospora cicadina
AGCTCTTAATTTATATTTTAGAAAAGGCTAGTTTTAAATCCTGGCGTAATCACTTTTATTAATCATTTTTTATCATTTAATATAAATTCAAATAACTGTATATTCAAGGTAAGCTACCAGAGACATAATAGATAAAAAGTTAAATGAATAAAAAATAAATTAGGCCAGAAGTCTCAAATGACCAAAATGACATTGAAGTCAAACTTTAACCAACTAACAGACTGTCAATGGCAAACCTTAGATGCCCATGGAGGAGGAGGATGGGGGTCAGTGGGCTCAGCTTCAAAATTTAGCAATGTGCAGGCTCAGGCGTAAAGTAAGGGAGATTTAAATCATCTTATCTATATGTATAAGTGAAATACCACTGACTAACTCATCACAAAATATTTTAAAAATATCAACCTAGAAACTTAAAAATTTGGTATGTAGGTTCCTTATGTGATGTAGGCAAGCACTAAAATTAAGATTTTGAAAATCTAAAGTAAAATAAAAAGTTTTATATATAAGAAGTGAATATCCTATATGTTTTAATAGTATTTGCTATATTGTTATCTTTAAAAGTTTGTTATATAATATAAATTAAGTTACTCAATTTAAATCATCTTAATTCTATAGATATCATATTGAAGCATAAGTAACTCCGCTAGTAATAAAATATAAAGTTTTATATATATTAGTGAAAATGCTATGATTTTCATGGTATTCAGTAAATTGTTACAGCTGAGCAGTTTAAAATTTGATCTGATTCAATAGTATCAATGATTTTTTCAAGTTGTTGGTGTATTTAGGTTGATTAATAATCTTGATAGTTTTAGTGAGCAGTTATTTGGTTGATTCGATAAGTTAATTGGTTTTGGTAAGTTGTTGGTGTTTTTTGGTTGTTGGTTGATTTAAAAGTTCTTAACGTTTTTCCCAAGCTATGGCTAGTTTATCTTAATATCTTTTATAATGGAAAATTTGGCCACCCATAAGTTTAAGAAGTAATTAAATTTATCAAACCAACCCCTAAATCAAAAAAATAAACTTATCAAACCAAATAATATACCACCAAACATTCTGACAAAGCCCAAATGGGCTTATAAAATCAGCCAAAGGCACCATCAATTGGCTAAAGTAAATTTAATTTATTAACAACTGAAATCTAAAAAATGTATATAAGTGACCTGAAAAAAGTTTTGTAATTTACAATTATATTTCAATTATCAAACCTTTATGCTAAATTTATTGCAGGGAAGGTTGACCATGGGATGGACACTTCCGAATATGACTCAGGAAAGATAGACTTAGTACCAGGGGAGGCACCCCAGAGAAGCGATGCTATCTTTTGTTGCCAGTGGGAACGCCACTTATGGGGAGGGGGAGGGAACGTGTGAAGGGGCCGTAGCCACTATTGAGCACATGTGGAGGAAGGGGTCTGATTTGATGAACCAGACTGGGAACCAGGAGGAGACCAGCTGTTGGCGACGCGGTGGGAGATATCCAAACATCCACGCTTGAAAGTGGTCCACCAAATGAGACTGGAATCTGTGGACAGCTTCTGGGAGGGTGGGGATTGAGCCAGCGATGGCATCCAAGACAATCGTGTGGATAGTCCACATGGCGATTGCAACCACTAGAGCATGGAGGGAGGGTGGAAGGGGGGAGGCCATTGATGAAGCAAACATATCTCTTGACAGACTGAAGGGATGCGTTTGATCCTGGCCTAGCAGACGTTGGACTTCGCACCATATCACTTTAGAGGTGGGGCACTTCTCCAGGCGGTGAAACAGCGTTCCATACTGGCCACACATGACACAGGATGAGTGTAAAGCGTTAGAGCGCTCAGCTGTATGATACACCCGCCTCAGGCAGCGCCACACATGGGAGCGGATTTGAGGCTGTAACAGAGGATGGTGTGCATATTTCCAGATAGTCTTTTGGGTCTCAGTGGAATAAGGGATGTCCATCATGTCCAGGTAGTCCACCCTGGATAGGACTTGGGGTCGAATGAGGATCACGCCATCATGGATGGGTAGTCCCTGTACCTCTTGTGTGAACTGAGGAGAGGGGCAGCCTCTTCAGGTTGTATGTCCACTAATACGAATTCTCCATCCTGCGCTTCACATTAAGAGTAGGATTCATTTGTAGTGGGTTTTAGTCACGTGAGGACCTGTGGCCGATGTGTGTGATGTGAGTTATTTCATCAGGGAGTGGGGGTTTAATGGATTGTTAAGGCCCAAGGCTCAAAAGAAGTTGGAGTGGGCCACGCGGGACCAGTGTTGGGATGGGAGTGTAGGAGCGGTGATGGCCGCGATCCAGGTGCCCAGGATCTTGGCAGCATGGGCTTTGAAGTCAAGCAGGCCCAAGCCACCTTGATGATGAGGGCCAAACATGACCTCTAGCCGTACTGGTGGAGGGCGGCCTGACCAAAGCCATCCTTGCAGCAAAGCATACAGGAATTTGAAGAAGCTTGGGGAGAAGGGGATGGCATGGGCTCCGAACCAGACTTTGGATAGGAGCATAGAGTTGGCAAGAACAACCCTGCCAGTGAGGGTAGTAGGGTGGGCTCTGAGAGAGGCGATTTGCTTCGTCACGTTGTCCAGTATACGGCACTCCATTACTGCTGACGCATATCCGCCTGCCTCCATCCACACGCCCAGATGGCGCACCAGTCCTATGGTAGGACGTGGCACAAAGGGGAGCACCAGTGGAGCAGTGTGTGTTGAGTAAGTAAGGCGTGGACGTGGGCGAGCAGATGGGCCAGGTTGGGAACTAATTGCTGGGGCCCAGCAGTTCTGAAACCGACCAAGGAGGATGATTTCAGTTTTGGAGGCATTCAGTGCCACGTTGCTTACCTGGGAATATTCCTGGATGAGGGCTTCAAGCGCGCGTACATCTTTGTTATTAGACACCCCCACCACGCAATCATCTGCAAATGCCATCATCTTGACTGGGGTTTGGCCTGGCACATGGACCCCAGTGAGTTGGGAATTCACATTTCGCAGTAGTGGGTCAAGCTGAAGTTGTATAAGAGTGGGCTGAGGGGGTCCCCTTGTCGCAGGCCCCTTTGAGGGCGGACTACTTCCGTTAGGAAGCCTGGGCCATGCACTGCCATTGTTGCAGATTCTGTGAGCAGCATCACCCAGTTTATGAAGCGGGGGGGTAGGCGGAATTGATGGAGGCAGGCCCTAAGGTATTCCCAGTTTACTCTATCAAAGCCTTTTGTTGGTCCAAGAATACAAGTGCCCCAGAGGCTGTGGACTGACATACATTAGCCACAGAGTGCATGTTGTCCCAAATTGACCTTCTGGGGATGAAACCGAATTGTTCTGGAGAGATGGTGGCAGATGCTACAGTTTCTAAACGGTTAGCCATGATTTTTGTTAAAATTTTGGTGTCTGTGTTTGTTAGAGAAATGGGGCGCCAGTTGGCTAAGTCAAGCTTATCCCCTTTCTTGAAGAGTGTGACATTAAAGGCCTCATGTCCTCCTGGTAGGAGGCGCGTTTCCAACAGGCTTTGGTTGAGTGAGGCTAGCAGCAATGAGGATATATATTTGAAATATTTTTTGTAGAACTCATATGGAATGCCATCTGGGCCTGGGCATTTTCGATTTTCCACACTGCAAATGGCTGTCCATAATTCGTTTGAAGTAATTAAATTTATCATTTCTGGGTATCAGAAAATGGTGCAGATATGAGCTCGGTCGAGAAATTCCACCAGTTTGGCCAGCTGAATTGGTTCAGCTTGGTATAACTTGGAGTAATATTTTTGCGTTTTGATTGCCACTTTAGCTGGTGTGTCCACAATGGAATTATCTGATCTTCGCACCTGTGTGCAGGCCACACTCTGGCATGGTGCAAAATTTTTCAAAGAAGTATGCGGTGCACTTGTCACCTTTAGTGATGCGTGTGGCCCTGTATTAGACACAAATCTGATGTTTGTGTTGCCTTTCGAGTGCGTTGAGGTAGGCGGCTGCCTCCGCCCACTTCCAGCCCCATGCAGGGCTGTATCCTGTGGCTGGAATGTTGGACTCCAAGTGGGCCAATTCTGCCAGAGCGCGCGAGATAACCGCTGATATGGCTTGTGAGCGTCTGGAGGAGAGATGGCGATAGTGACGGATGGTGTCCTCTTTGAAAGTTGCCTATGTGGAAATAGGGTCCATGCAAAATGGTGCAACAAACGATTTCGCCAAAGTTGCCTCTTCCACCCATGTGGAAAATCCTGGTGACACGAGCTTGGGGGGGCAGATTTTGCACCAATGTGGGGCCTTTACAACTGTGATGGGTAAGTGGTATGTTATTGAGACCAGTCAGTGGTCAGAGAATTCCATTTTCATTGTTTTGAAGTGGGAGATGTGGGGTTGGAATTTCGCCGGCGTTAGAATAAGGTTGATGCGGGTCATGGACCTTAATTGGCCATTGTGGACGTGAGGATGCATCATGTTTTCAAGCAGTGGGGCATGTCATGGCAGCGCATCCATTAACCCAAGGGTGGCTTTTAGAATGCGTAGTTCTACGTGACCCTGTGGGGCGTGGGGTGAGGGCGGCCACTGATCTGTTGGTGAGGTTAGCTAACAGTTCATGTCGCCAACTAGGAAAGAATCAGGGGGTAGCAGGAGGGATTTGACCGATTCAATCTCTTTCTGCTAAGCATCACTTTTCTAAAATCAATTCAGCCTGAAATTTAGCTCCACTAAAGAGATTTACGAAAACTATTAGCAAATATGGCGGGAAACCCCGCAAAAGAACCCGCAGGCTATGCCAAACGAGCCAGTACCACCCCCAAACGAAGCAACCCTCGGTTACCCACCTCAGGGTCAACCAGAATCACCCGCTCTCAAGCAGCAGCCATGAAAGCAGGCACCACCCCCCAACTGGGAGCTACTCCAACTAGCGCCAGTTCACCTGATCGCACTTCTGCAACCTGCACGCCTAACAGCTCTGTGTGTGCTGCCTCCCACCAAACCGCTGGGCCCCCTCCAACCAAGGAGGCCATCACCCACGCTGTTTTAATGGCGTCTGCTCAGTTGAATGCAACTCAGCCCATCCAGACATTCACCTCTCCCATTGTGTCAGCTAATTCAGCCCCATCTATTATTGCTGACACCGTGTTTCTGGCTCCCTCCACGAGGGGCGATACCCAGCTACCTGGCCCCCAAATCCTCAGATGTAAGGTTGGATTAGCCGCACATTCTGGTTCACTAAGCACCAAATTGGGACAATCTACTTTTCCCAATGAGGATTCAAATGGTTCGGATTTTGGAACTTCACACCAGTTCCAATCTCACCCGTCCCATTTAAACCCCGTAATTGGCACTTCTCAAGTCGGCACTTTATCGCAATATGCTGAAAACGACCAATTCACTAATCAGCCAATGAGTTTTGCCCACGAAATCACAGCAAATACTCGGGCTGAATTTACCCAAATAGATTGGGATGGTGATGAAACATCTCCCTCCTCCCAACTGACTGGAGTTAATTCCAATCTGGATGGGCCTCCCCAATTTAGCGAGGCCCAACAAACCGCCCCTCAATTTAATATGACGCCAGCAACTGCTGTAACATTCCAGAAACAAGGGAACTCCGCAAACTTGTCCAAACCAACAGCTCACACTCAACCTGCAATTGCAGCCCAAAGCAAACACAAACGTACCAAAGGAGCCACTGGGGCGTGGCAAAAACCTCTGGCACCAACGCTACCAAAAGCTGATCCCCGTGAAGTGGCGTTTATTGCTGATGTTAAGAAGAAATGGGCCGAAACTAGAGCGCAAAAAGCTCTACCTCGCTCAACCCTCTCCCACGCAATTCGCCTTTATTATGGGCATAACCCTGTTGAATTCTATACAGAGGATTACTTCTCATACTTTGTAGCAATTGCGGAGACATTTTTTATTAACACCACCATCCATGAATCAGTGGAGGGCCACTACATTGATGTGGGCTTCACTGAAGCTGCCCTTGCTGACCATGCTGCCACCCTCCAGGTCATTATTCCACGCGGATCTCTTCGCATCTCCCGCACACGCTCTCACCTGGAGAAAATTTCATGGGTTACTTTTTCCAACCTACCAACGACTGTTGATCCTGAGTCTCTTAAACTGGCACTCCATCGTGGTTTAATGGAGTTTGGGTCTGTTCTTTCAGTGGACTTTAGCGTCCCCTCTTACTATGCTCCCACTCAAAGAGCTCGCACTGCTAGGGCGTCGTTCATCCCCTCCCCCACTGTATCCCGTAACATTGAGATTATTCCTCGTGTGGCGGTAGTTGGGGCATGCCCTGAGATCTTTTTTGTCGACCCTGATCAGGCGCGCCCCCGGTGTTCATGGTGTAACGCCCTTGGACACTTGTATAGTGGCTGCACAGCTCGAAAACAAGCCCTCTTAGCCACCACCCAGGGGCCTAAACCAGGCCAAAAACGATCCCACATGGCTGCAGCAGCAATTCCTCAACCCACACAATGGGTTCCCGTTCAAGACCTGTCCCCTGAGGCCTTACGCCTAGCAGTTGAAACAGCTAACCCCACTATTGGTGTGGGATACCTTCGCGCTCATGCCCCCTTCCAATGGGCACCCCCTCCAATCTCCCAGAGTCAACTCCCTCTCTCACCAAGCGCAAGGCATCTCCCACAGGGTGCCCCTCGTCAGCCACCCCCACTCAGGGATCCGCGGCACCCCCACCAACCTCCACCAGCGATTTATCGCATCAGCCCTCAGCTCCCAATGGAGCTATGCCCACCAGCATGGACTGGCAACTCGCGGCCTGCGGTAGAAGTGCCACCTCAAAGAGTCCTACCCCAACCCCACAGTCCATTTCGCGCGGATCCTTTGAAGTGTTGGAGGAAGTGAATATGGACTCAGACTCATCAAATGGGGACACCGCGGAGGTCACCATTGAGCACCCTCAGGTCCTTCCCCTGCAACGGAGCGGGGGCAGCATCCTAGGCTGGCTTACTGGGTCCTCCGCCCCCCCACCCTCTCCTTCCCCTCAGAACCCTCGACGCTCCTCACGGATTGCAGCTAATAGTCAAGCTAAAGGACTCAAAACTAGCCGCCTCACAGCAGCAGGTTTAAGCGCTGGCAACCCCCAGGACATGGAGGGGAACAGCTATGAGTCCCCATGGCAGCACCCTGGCCCTGCAATCCATCAACGCAAATGGGTTGCGGGACTTTAAGCGGAGAGCCCGCCTCCTCCGAAACTTCAGGTCAGCACAAATTGACATCGCTGCTGTCCAGGAGCCCCATATCCTCCCCCACGAACAATCTGCATGGAATGAACAGTTTGGAGGCAACTCCTTCTGGACAAACCATGCCGCCCTTATTGTTTTGAATCCCCGGGTTAAAACCCATTCTTTTTCACAATATCTAGGTGGCCGCCTCATACTGGCCAAACTCACCACTCCTGACTTCTCCTTCTTCGCTGCAAGCATCTACCTGCCTAATGCAGGTCAGGAGCAAAATCGGCTCTTGGAAGAGCTCCTCCAAATCAATCTCCCACGGAATACAGTCCTCTTAGGAGATTTCAACACAACCATAAGTCGCGTCCGTGACTCTTACCCCCTGCAGCAAAGGAACGCCCTGGATCAAGTCGCCTCCAGGATTTCCTTCGCCTGAGTGGCTTTATAGATGCGCTTCCACCCTCCGCGTCTGGCCTAGGTTGCATGACTAGGATCCAGTATGATGGAGGAGCTTTCCAGTCAGCGTCACGCATAGATATGGCACTGATTGGCCCCCTGCTAATTGGCCGCGTCTCCTCTCCCATCTCTCGTGACAACCATCTGAGTGATCACAGGTCACTCACCGTTGTCCTCACCACCACACTTAGACCGTCGCGTAGGTTCTGGCTTAGGGTTGCCCCAGCTCTTCTCAACAACCCCTTCACTAAGGAGAAGCTGTCTATGACCATCCGGGAGACTCTCACCTCCCCCACCCCACCTGCTTGACCACAAGGCTAGATGGGCGGTGACCAAGGAGGGCATCACCCGCGTTGCTTACAACTGTGCCAAAGCCCAGATGACTGCAGCTCGCGCCAGAGTCAAAAGGGCGGAAGCCAGAATCAGACATCTAGAGCGAAACTGCCAGCCTTAGCCCTCTCCCAGATGGTTGGAATACTGGGAAGCGGCGCAGGAAGCACTCCGCTTGGAGCTTACACTTCAGGAAGAACGGGCAGCAAACTTTACAACATCTCGTTACTATGCTCAATGGGAACGCCCCACCCGCTTCTTCTTTCAGAAACAGAAAGCCCGGTCAACAGCGCAGGATATTACTGCACTGAAGATTGGCACTACAACCACTTCAGATAAGGAGGAAATCACGCAGGAACTACACCGCTTCTACTCCAGCCTCTTCCATGCCACCCAGGTGGACCCATCGGACATCCAAGACTTCCTGTGGCGGGCTCCAGAGCCGCCCATTGACCCACGGGCTGATGAGGCTCTACTGGCGCCTATTTCCATCCAGGAGGTGATGGAAACACTTCTGAAATCCCCACGGCTTAAAGCCCCAGGCCCAGACGGAATACCCTTTGAGGTGTACCTTCTGGAACCTGCAGTGATAGCCAGAACCCTCCGCGACCTCTTCGCTGCACTCTTGGTGAATGGCGAGGTCCTCCCCGACTCCAGAGGCTCAATCACGACCCTCATTCACAAGAAGTAAGACCGTGAGAACTTGGCGAACTGGCGCCCCATAGCGTTGATCAACACAGACCACAAGCTCTTCACGAAGCTTCTGGCCAACCGCATCACCAAATGGGTGTCACCTCGCCTCTCCCCATCCCAGTACGGTTTTATTCCGGGGAGGTCGTTATGGGACAACTATAATGACCTTCACGTGACTTTGACTGCTAACTCTCGTAAGGTGAATGGCTTTGTGGCTCTTCTGGATATGGAGAAAGCATATGATTGGGTAGCCTGGAAGTATATTGATGCTTCCCTGGCCCGCTTCCATCTCCCACCCGCAGCTAGGCGCTGGATATCAGCGCTCTATGACCAGCTCCACACCAGAGTCCTGGCGCCAATGGGTTTTACAATGGCAGTACCAGTTGGACAAGGTCTCCGGCAAGGGGACCCCTGAGCCCTATCCTTTTTAACATCACCCTTGACCCCCTCTTGGCCTCCTTACAGGACAAGCTAACAGGGATTCTGGTCCCAGGTAAAGCCCCCACACGCACCATGGCATTTGCAGATGACACTGCCATTGCATTTGGCTGCCCTGGGGATGTTGCCCTCGCTGCTGTGACCATTGAGAGGTACACCAAGGCGTCCAACGCCATGGTCAACACCTCCAAGACAACAGTTGTACAGGTCGGCTCCCCCACCTTCCCCCCACCATTTGGTATTGAACCTGAGCGCGGTACCTTCCGTCACCTGGGCGTTCTCACCAACCAACAAGGAGTTGCGCTAAAAGACAATGAGGACTTGCTCCTTGCAGCAGTTAACTCCAGGATTGCCAGCTGGAACCGGCGGCACATCACCCCCCAGGGTCGAGCTCTGATGGCCAATGTGTTCCTCCTCTCCAAAGTCTGGTTCCTAGCGCACGTCTGCCCATTCACAGATGCCTTTTATACGCGGCTCAATGTACTCCTCCGCTGTTGGATCTGGGGCTCAAACCATCCACCAATAGCCCTCTCAACCATTGCCCGACCCTGCAATGAAGGGGGCCTAGGGCTTCTGGACACGCGATCCCACGCCACCACAATCTTCCTGAAGTTCCTATGGCCGATTGTCTGCTGGGACGCGACCCCCATGCCCCAATGGGCGCCCGCCCTCCGCCAGTCAGTGTCAGCAGCTCTGGGTCTTCCTAGAGCATCTCTGACCTCACTAGGGGAGTGGCTCACAAACCACCCAGGCCATCGCCTAAAACCATCCTCATCCCCCTACTGGAACCAGGCTCTCCTTGCCCTGAAACGAGTAGGCGCGCGGATCCACCATGCCTTCCCATACAGAAGGGAAGGCCCTGGCCTCAGCCCACGTCGCCATGCAATTGTGCACAATGGACAAGTTGTCACAACTCGCCTCAACCCCCAAGATCGTCCTCCCATCCGCTCAAGACTCCTTGAGCTCCTCCCTCCCTCCGTGAGATTTGACCTTAAGGAATTGTGGAAGGACGTCTATCACCCCATCCTGTCAGCAAAGGTGTCCAACACCTTATGGAGAGTGCTCCACTGTTCATACAGGACAGGGGACCGGACTGGCCCTACCTTCCAGCACCGAAGCTGCCCCCGCTGTGTGGAGCCTATTGACTCCCACCTCCATCGTTTTTTCACCTGTCCAGGTGTCGCCGCATTTTGGCCAAAGGCCCGCGCGCTCCTCCATGCTCAGCCCTGGTCTGGACACCCTGTGCAAGACCTCATGTTTGAGCAGACATTGCCTGGTTTCCACCGACCCCTCCGTGTCCTTGCCTATGCCACAGACATCTGGACCATCCATAACTCCTTCCTTCGTGCTGCCTTTGACCAGCAGGTGTGGACCCTTCCACACATGATCACCCACTTTCAGGTACACTTTGAGATGGCCCTGAAGGTCTGCACTATGTCGCCAACCCTCCCCCGCTCAGTTGTCACTGCAGCACGGCTCTGGCGCGCAAACCCCCTCCCTTTCTCGATGCCTCCTCCCCTTCCCTCGCCTCAGGCTCTTAGGAGCCCAGGCGTAATTCAATAAACATCGATGAATCCCCCCTTGGGTTGGGACCATCTAGTACTAAAAAAAAGGAGGGATTTGACCGATGAGAAAAATTCCTGACGCTTGTTTGCAATGTTTGGGGCATAGATGTTGATGATTGCGTGCGCAACATCAGCCCACAAGAAGGTGACGACAAGCACACAGCCATTTAGGAATGTTTCTGAGGATGTGAATTTAAAAAATTATTTTTCCAAATTAGCACCCCACAGTGCTTTGATCAAAAGGATATGGATGGGAGGAGCATTGTTTTCCAAGCTTCCTCAGAACCTCGTGGACTTTGGGACTCCTGGATGGCCAGGATATCCATGGGTAAGTTGTGTTGTAAAAAACTCAGTTTCCTAGCCTGGGACGGGGAGGCCTTGAGTCCGGCGATATTCAGCATCCCTAGAGTGAAGGTTTCCCCCATCACACCTTAGGTGCGAGGGGGTGGGCCCCTGGGCCCACCAGCCTCTTCCAGGTCCCCACGGGCTTTCACAGCAGCGCGGGTGTTAGCAGCAACGCTATTGGGGTTTTTGTTAATTTTTGTGGAAAGAGTCGCGTTGGCTTTGGCCTTCGCTTTTTGTTTTCCTGACGTCAGACAAATTTTTTGTGGTGCGGATAAGTTTGGTGCACTGTCAAGCGGGGCAAAATTTTTTTTTCAGTTGGGATAGGTCCCAAGTTGGTTTTGACTGGAGCTTGGGTGCAGCAATTGGGTGAGATCGAATCTCCCATCAGATCCTCAGATTGAGTGGCCCACTCAGCATGGGCCTCACAATCTGATTGGGTGATGGATTCCTGAGTCACTTCCATCGTGAAGGTCTCCATGTCCTCCTGGCGTTGTGAGTGTGGGATGGTGGTGGTGGCCTTGGCCGCTTCCTTGGCCGCAGCCCTATGGGCCTGCTTGGCCTTCTTCCACTCCTGTGGGGAGATGGGCTTTACCAACAGGTAGCAGCCTTGTGCTCCCCACAGGAAAGCCTCCTTGGTGCTTGCAGTTGGTTCGTAGTGCGCCTCTCCGCTGGCCATGGCTGCCAAGGGGTGCTCTTGGAATGTGACGCCCTCCTTGATTGGGCATGCATGTGCCTAATGGATGAACGCGTCACAGTGGGTGCAAATGGGGGGCGCGCTGTCCACGGTTACCCAGAATGGGTGGGTGGTATGCCCTGCGATGTCAATAAAGGTGGAGTGCGGGATCTGGGTTAGGTCATTTGTGATCTCCTCAGTTGGGGTCAGAACTGCGATGGCTTTGCCAGTGCACAGATGTGGCATCAGCGTGAAACGTTGCATTTTGAAAGATTGTATTTCGCCACATACGGTGAGACTATCTCTCAGGTGTTGCTCCAAAATGTCACATTTTACCATAGTAGGCAAAAAGTCAAATGTGAGGAAAATTTGGTTTGATTTTGTCCATCTGGTGCGTTTGGTTTCGACGACCCATTGCCCTTTGGGGAGGTTGACCACTATGCGCACCACTGCAGCCTCATCTGCTGCTATTTTGCTTTCAAAACCTAGGTCCAGCCAAATGCGCGACATGGAGCGAGGTGCAATGTACACCACAGTCAGGAAAATTTTGTGTACATCTTCACAAAATTTTTCCCATAAGGCCGTTTTTTGGATGTCCAGATACACACGGACTCCAAATTCCACTGACAAAAGTGGCTGGGAGTGTGGCGTGTTGTAGTACTGGTTGCATCGTGCTTGCCACGCGAGTCTCTGGGGAAATTGTGACTGCCAGTTTTTTGAGATTTTTGTCTATTCTTCCAGATTCTCCGGGGCGTTTTTGAATATTAGAGGCTGCGGGCCTTCCGCCTGCTCCTCTTGCCTTGCTTGCCCAACTGCTCCCAGACATGGGCGCAGACTAATCTCCTCTGTGAGATTATCAAACTAGATTTAGTCTTGAATTGAATGGGTTGCAAAAGTGTTTGCAATGAGAAAGAAAAGTATAGGTATAATAATCAAACCCTCACTGTTTGATTGCTCTGTGCAGTAAAGCTTTAAATAAAAAATTGTTAATAACCTATAAACATATGAGAAATTTCAATATTATTTTATCTTTATAAATCTAAATCACCCAAATAGTTTAACTTATGAAATGTATAATAATAAATCAATTTAAGTATGACTAAAAAGTAGAACAAATTTGAAAAATCATTTTAATTAAAAACTTGTTTTCTTAAAGAGAGAAAGTAGATAAAAGTTAAAAAGTAAAAAATAAAAAAATATAAAGTAAAAACACGAATTAACAAAAAAGTTGCACTAAAAAGTAAATAATACTTTCTCTGCCAAATGATTACTTTAAAAATTTCAAATATGACTGCAATAAAAGCAAGGCGTGAGTAAGTCTGGAAGAGCGTCTTCTCTTCCTAGACCAGGTGGTGTTCCCATTTCCCACTAAAAGGATCTGAAGAGGGCGGCTGTCCCCCTCGTCACACAATGTGATCTCACCCATGTGGTAGATGAGCGTTGAGTAACAGACCTCCCTCTGAAGATTCCACCACCTGTCCCCACAATTTCCTCTTCAAACTAGTATGGAAAATTGAGGGAATTTGCTGAAATAATTGGGAGCTGCCACCTTCATAAGCTAAAAAGTTCTTATGAAGTCAAAGGCCCAGAGCCATCAAAATTAAGGTCAAGAAGTGGTAAACTTTCAGTAACAAAGCTTGATGGTCTCATACATTCAGTGAGTGAGAAATTGAATGTCAAATTCTAAGCAAAACTTGTCAATGGCATTGGCCATTAATAATATTGTTGTCAGTTCAAAACCTGCTTCAAAACCTTTGGGGACAAAGTCCATTGGGCGTGTATCTCCTAAAAGAATATGTCAAATGACAAATCCTCAGTAAAAATCACTAATGGCATTGGGCCATTGGGAAACGTTTGTCATGTAATCTACTGATTAAAGTAAAACTGTGCTTCTAATCTAAGTGTGTAACAACCCAGTGTAAAGCCCAGAATGCCAATGGCATAGCAGTTCTGAGCAGTTGTAAGAGGGATCCCCTACATTCTTGTGAGGGGTAAATGTTAAAGAACATACCAAAGGCACATAGCAACCAAATGACTGCAATAGGGGAAATAAAAGGTCTTGCTGGGGCATCTCCTAAGGGTAAGAGAGGCAAGGAGGATAATCAATCCTCATGGATTTGCAGTTGGTGACCTTTAGGCTTTTTTCCAAACCTTCAGGTATTATTTCATCATAGTAGATTTTCTGAAAATCATTAAAAAGATTCAAAATCCTGGAAATGCTGATCAGGTTTATGAATTTGAATCAAATAAAATCAATTTGGATGTAAGGAGGCCTTGGGCTAAGCCTTGCACCACTTATGGGGTTTTGAAATAAATTGAGGGGTCAGGGACGTTGTCAGGATGGCAGATCCATTTTATAAACTGTAATGGGCCAGATTGGCCCTTGGCAAGATGTCCCATATTGTCCAGTGCCTGGTTACCACTTGTGGTTGTGAGGATGACCATTTATTACCTCTGAATGGAGAATTGCAAATTAGTGGAGACAACCTCATTCCACCCAAATTATGCCAAACCATCAGCAGATTGGCAGGGCGATTTTATTATGTATTCACAAACTATTTTGTGAAGTAGGAGGCAGACCTATGGAATGTTCACCAGGAGCTGAAGGAGGAGCGTTGGGAAGTTGATATGGCTGGACAATATGCTACCCATACCAGTGGGTTGGAGGGGGAATTTAGATGAGTTTCGAGATTTACAGAAAAGGGTATACAAATTATAGCTAATCAAAGTGATGACCATTTGGAAAATTGAGGGAATTATGCCAAGATTTGATATGAACGAGATATTTAGAAAGGGGAAGACA
Source organism: Massospora cicadina (assembly GCA_022478985.1). Classification (NCBI taxonomy): domain Eukaryota; kingdom Fungi; phylum Entomophthoromycota; class Entomophthoromycetes; order Entomophthorales; family Entomophthoraceae; genus Massospora; species Massospora cicadina. The sequence goes on from JAKSZP010017529.1 coordinate 14,456, forward strand.
AATAGAAGACTACCAAGCCAAGGATGCATCTGGCTTGGGGAACTGAGATATAAAGGGTCACACAGGAGAATGAAAGGAAGGTCTTTCCTGGGAGATTGAGTGATTGCAGATAAATCTGTGATTTATAGTAAAATAAAGGTTGAAGTAAGGGTTGATAGCTCAATATATAGTTTATTGAGTTTTATTAAAAAGTCAGCGATCTTCATAATGTCCACTTTGGTTGCTCAGTGGTTAATACCCTGTGCAAACTGACTCGGTGGAATTAAGCCTATACACTGAGAATTAACAGTGGTGCTCACTACAGGGGGCCACTGGTCAACTGTAGTCTTTCAACAATAGGATACAATGATGAGCCCTCATTTGTTTTGACATAATTTGATTGGATTCCATGCGCGGTATGCTGAAGAAGCACAGGAGGCACCTAACAAAGAACCTACATTATTTACTGTGCCTGAAACGGGGGGTGATGAAGTTATGATTAATCTGCAATTAGAGGATTGTCCTGAGCTGATGACTGACCAATAAGGACACTCCACAAATGTGACTCCTCAGCAGCTGTGGGATATTATGGAGTGGCTGTTGTGTGGATATCGCCTATATAAAGATGAGACTGGGTAAAACGCCCTGAGTTTATTTTATAACCAATGAGACTAAGAAAATTGGTACGCCCTGTGTATGTCTTATTTGGACGCAACTACAATGGGATTGGCTCGCCACCTTGGTACCCATGGAATCGAGGAATATCTAGTCATTTATGTGCAACTATCAATTCGCCAGCTACTGCGTTTGCTGGATCACCACAATATAGAAATTAAAGATGTATTACAGTTTACTCAAGCACAGCAAAATGATACTAACCTCCTGCTCAACTACCTCAATCGTTCATTTTCAAAGCTACAAGGGGCGCTGGTATAGATTGACCATCATGTTGGGGACATCCGCTGTAGAAAGACATTTTGGTACCACAATTAAATTTAGAATTAACTCAAGTAATAAGAATCTTCTGGATCAGCATAGACTATCGGTGGAGTGGATTTAAGATATAATGACATTGGGAAATAATACTGAGCGCTTTATGATGGAGCTAGCCAAATAGGCGGAAACTCTCGAAGACATGATTTCTCAGCTTAAGGAAAAAATGAACTGATGGAATAGCAAGTGGCGGACCAAGTCAGATCTTTTTTTTAGTACTAGATGGTCCCAACCTGAGGGGGGATTCATCGATGTACCAAGTCAGATCTTTATCAGCTGATTTAACCCAACTTCACATCAAATGGAGTACCCAGCAAATGGCAGATAATGTGCTTATCCTTTGGTCAACGTCTCCCAAATATCTACAGCTTATTCATAAGATTACACAACTGAAAGTTGTTAGTCAGGCTGAGTGCTGATGAGCCTTCCCTCTTCTGATAGGTGAGACAAGGGAGTATGCGGACATGCAAGGGCGCCTTGATACCCTTTGATGGGCCAATGAGGAATTTTTATGGGAATAAGCCTCCCTCCTTAACCAAATAAATGACAACAATCAACAAGTGGATAATGCTAGCTGACAGCACACCCACCTGAAAAACATAATTGAAGATGTCCTCTCACAATTACAAGCAGTGGAGCAGAAACTGAATGTTGAGAGGGAATTCCACCAGGAGTTGCAACATCAGTATGAAACGCTGCAACAGGAATTCCAGGATGGATGGTGTAGATGCTACTTGGTTAAAGTGGAGCAGTTGATCAACAAACATTTTGTGGGGCACGCCGGAGCCAGGGGAAGTGGGGCAGTTATTGGCGATTCAGGGGAAGAATGCTATGGATCAGTAAATGAATATCACTTGGGTGTTACGATGGACCCCCCACGTGACACCACTTCTTCTGAGTCCTTTTCAACGGATCTGAGTCTGTCAGGCCAGCTGTATGATAACACACAAAGGGGTGGTTCCTGTAATCACTCTGAAACCAATTTGCCTGCTCCTTGCGGCAGGAACCTGGAGTAAGGCAAAGTTGTTCAAATCGAAATTTTACCTCCTTTCAGTCATGACAGGAATCTACATGGTTACTATAAGCGGTTTGAATTCTGTGGAAGGGGCTACTGATCAATGGAAAGCAAAACTGTTGCTGTCAGCTCAGGATATGGAAAGCACTGATCAAATTACCTGCTATCTTCCAAATAGCTCAGTATCCTATGAAGAAGCTAAAGCAATTGTTCTCTGGTTGTTAAGGGGCATGACTAAGATGGCCCAACGGAAATCCAACTTTATGACTATACAGTTTCACCAAAATGAGACCCTGTTAGAATTGGTGAGCGTTTTCAGGCGGAAGCACATGTCCTACTTGGAGCTAACATTTTATTCACCGAGGATGTCAGTATAGCGATGATGGCAGCTGTCAAGCCGCATCAGGAACTATATAATGATATGTCTCATATTTTGGACGGAGATGCTGGAATTATCCAAATCATGAACACCTTACATCGACTCTCCACTATGATCAGCACCCCCAACATAGCCCAAAAAACTTCTGCTGTCTCCGCTCTAAACTCTTCAGGTTATGGGCTGCAGTGACTAGGTTATCAGCTGCTGGAACGTATTCATCCCTCATATGAGTCAGTGGACACCTTTTGGCTCATGTACGCTTCACCAGTTCGTCCACGAACTTGGAACCATACCAGCAACTTCCAAACTGGTCCTTCTGCCACAAGCTATATACGTGAACCTTTTATGAACACTTGCTTCCAGTGCGGATGAAGAGGGCATTATGTGGGTAATTGCCCTAAAAAACCATAAGTGTATGCAATGCCAACTGAGAAAATAGAGCAGGGAAAAGCTCAAGTAGAGTAGAGACAGGACGCTCTACCTCCGCTAAGTTCAATTCATTTTTCCCTAGAAATTCCCAAACATCTTTTGGGTAGAATTCTAACCTCAATTGGATGATTTGTTATACAAGCAGCTTCCGCCAGATATCCTGCTTCTGTTCTGAGAGTAAAAGTTCATCCTGAGCCCCAAGTTCTGCCAGGACGTGCAGAAGCCATATGCGTGGCAGATCCTGAAAAATCTGGCACCAGCACCGCAGATCCTTTGACGAACGTTGCATATATAGTAGGGGTTAATGTAGCCATTCTGGTGGAGAAAATCGCTAGTGAGTATCCTCAGGTCAGCAAGGGCATTTCCTCCTTTTTGAGTAACAAAGCCCTTGGACGTACATGTAATAAACACTGATGGTTCTTATTACTTGGAATGTACTTACTGCGAAACTTTTGTTCAAAACACAAAAACCCGCGCTATCATAGACATGGGAGCACTGGTAAACAAGTATCCACCCAGTTGGTAAATAAACTTCTGTTGAAACTGGATGTGGACCATCAAATAGTATATGGGACCTTGGGAACGCATAGCACTGTGTCTGAAGGAGCATATAGTGCGTTGTCTTTACAATTTGGGTCAGTTCAGGCTTCCGCTCTGGCAGTGGTTTTTCCAAATAACAACTATGATATGCTAATTTGCTTGGCTCATATGAAGATATTTGGTGTCGTAATAAATATGGTGGAGGAAACTCTTACTGTTTTAGGACAACAGATACCCGTATATTGATCCTCTTGTGGAATCCCAATGGACCCGGTTTTCTCTAGTCAAATCAATCTATCATACAGCGAAAGAGTTTTTCCTGTTCATTACTGATGACTGAAGCAGCGGACCAGGACCCTCCTCAACCAGATTTATGAGTACAAAGGGATCCCGCTTTGGGCAGCAAGCGCTTTGAGGCTACCATCTGGACACCAGTGCATAGTAGGGACTATCCTTAAAATCAATGTCCCTAAAGGACTTTATGGGGAAATTGTGGCACCTCACCAGCATTTGCAGCTTGAACCACATGTGGCCCCAGGGTTACTGCTACCTGAAAATGGGAGGTGAAAGTGCTGCTAGAGAACCTACAGAAGGAGGCAATAACAATCCAGTGGCACCATGTGGTGGCTTACCTACACTTAGTACTATAAAGAAAGTTCACCATACTCATGATTTTGGCTCATGGGAGGATCTCAGACTAATGGCAAGCTCATCATTCAGTGTATTGACCATGGTTCCGAAGGAAGTGCTTATGGGATTATCAGCGGAAGAGCAAGATAAGGCTATGGAATTATTTGAAAAGTATCAGGATATTTTGCACATGAAGATCATGATTGGGGTGCGCTCAAGGGGTGGTACATTGGATAGAAACGGGGAACACCCTCCCATTTGTATGTGACATATTAGACATTCAAAAGTGGTGGAAGAGGTTGTCTCCAACAAGGTGGATAAACTTATCGTGTAAGGAATGCTAGAGCCATCAAACAGTTCGTGGGCATCACCTGTGCTCATTGTAAAGAAAAAGGAAGGACTCAAATTATATAGTTATTGATTATCATAAACTCAATAATGTAACAGAGAAGGATTCTTACCCTCTTCCGCAGATTGATGATGTGTTAGACTGATTGAGTGGGGAGAATTATTTTTTGCCGTGGACCTGATCTCAGGTTACTGGCAGATCAAGTTGCCATAAGCAGAATGTGAGAAATGTGCAATCATCACTTTGAGAGGGTTGTTCCAGCTGACTCACATGCCACAAGGGTTGTGCAACGCCTCAGCTACATTTCAGCGTGCCATGGATATGATTTTAAGGTAATTTTAAAGCTGTCCTGCGTCCTAGTTTAACTTGACGACATCAATGTTCTCGCAGACATTTACAGAGCACTTTGCATACTTGAAACAAGTGTTTCAGCGCCTTGCTGCTGCTAATATCAAAATTGAGCCTCAGAAGTGCCATTTATTTAAAGAACAATTAGAATACCTCAGGTTCTTCATGGATTCATCTTGGTTTAAACCACAGCAGCTAAAGTGAAAGCAATAAGCAAGATGACTTGCCCAAGTAATAAGCGGGACATTCAGGTGTTTCTGGGGATGGTCAGGTTTTACAACGGTTCATTACCAACTTCTGTTGCATTAGGGCCCAACTTTTTGAGTTGCTTAAGAAAAACGCTTCCTTTGATTGGACGGAACAATGCCAGAATGCTTTCAATGTGTTGCAAACCGCATTAGCAAGCGCACCCATTTTGCAATATCCCAACTTCAACAAACAATTCATAGTGCAAATGGACACTTCCATCGCCGCTATAGGGGCAGTATTATCCCAGAAGGACGATGATGACATGGAGCATCCTGTCACATTCTGTAGTCATAGTTTGAATGTAACGAACAAAACTACACTGTGACTGAGCAGTAGTGTTTAACAATGATCTACGATTACAAACAGTTTTGGGTATATTTGCATGGGGTAAGATTCCAAATAGTGACGGATCACACTTCCTTATGCTGGCTACAGAATCTGCATAAACTGGAAGGATGACTCGCACGTTGGGCTCTGAAGCTCCAAGCATATGATTTCAAGATTATATACCACACAGAGCAAAACATCAAATTGCGGATTGTCTTTCTCAGCTTCCAAAGGTCGCTATCATGGCAGATTTAGCTGACCTAATGTACAAGAAGATGGTGGCGAACAAATATCAGAATGAGCTACCACAGGTGATCAAGGTATTAGATGGACTCAGGAAGGATACTTTCTTATGTGGGGATGAACTATATAAGCAGATCAGAGACTTGACTCTGAGTTTCCCTAAACCTTCAGATAGACCCTCGTTTATCAGGGATGATCATCGGGCTGTAGGACATGGATGATTGTGGAAAAAGCTAGAGTTTTTTTGACCCCAATACTACTGGGAGATCATGCAATACGACGTATTGGAAACAGTTAGCTGTTGCCATCAGTGTCAAGTGGAAAAGCCTTTCCACAAGAAAACCACATACCAGATAGTTAAACCCCAGTTCGCCTGGAACACCATTTTCTATTGATATAGTGGGACCTCTGCCAACTAGCGCCAATTGATCCAAGTATATAATCATTTCCATCAAACATTTGACCCAATGGGTGGAGGCCAGGGCTATTAGTGATTTGGGCGCGGTCACCACTGCCAAGTTTATTATGGAGTGTGTTGTACAGCGGCACAGCTTTCCGCAGTTCATTCTGATGGACAACGGAACCAACTTCACTTTGTAAACCCTGCCAAAGTTGAATGAGTTGATGGTGATACGCGAGGTTTTGACCACCCCCTATCATCTGGATTAAAATGGGATGGTGGAGCGGGTCAACGGAACCCTAGTGAACATACTCTGCAAATTGGTAAAGGATTGGCCCTCGGAATGAAGCGCCCTTCTACCTACTGCTGTGTTTGCATATATCAGCTATCATTTTCCCACTGGTAAGAGCCTGTTTCAACTGCTGTATGCTCGACATACAGCTCTGCCCACCTTGCTTTATTCATGTGTAGAGGACACTGGTGGTGTGGATCCCCAGAGATATTTAAAGACTCTTATGGATACATTGATCAAGCAGCAAATGGAAGCCTACTCCACCAGTTTGGCTAAGAAGATTTGCAATCAGGCAGCCAATCATAAGAGACAGAGCAGACTACTACTGTTCGCTGTAAGGGTTATGTTTTATTCCACAACCAGCATGGATTTGGGCGGAAAAACAAGCTCTCCAACATCTGGGCTGGCCCGTTTGAGATAATTGAGAAGACTGGCATGGATGTCTATACAATCAAGGAACCTGTGAGGGTCAAATTATCAACTGAGATCATGCAAAGTTCCTCCGAGCATATAAACAGTAAGGGCATATCATCCAGTTAAAGGAAGGGGGTAATGTTGGGAAGTTAATATGATTGGACGATATGCTACCTATACGGCAGATTGGAGGGGGAATTGAGACGAGTTTCAAGATTTATGGAAAAGGGTACATGAATTATAATTAATTAAAATGATGACCATTTTGCAAATTGAGGGGAATTATGCTGAGATTCGATATGAATGAGAGCTTCTAGAAAAGGGAAGACGAATAGAAGACTACCAAGCTGAGGATGCATCCATCTTGGGAGACTGAAATATAAAGAGTCAAACAGAGGATTGAAAGGGGAGGTCTTTTTCTTGGGTGATTGAGTGATTGTAGATAAGTATACGATTTATATTAAAATAAAGGTATAATAAAGGTTGATAGCACAATATATTTTATCAAGTTTTACCAGAAAAGTTGGCAATTTTCATATCATCTGATTTGGTTGCTCAGTGGCTAATACCCTGTGCAAACTGACTCGGAGGAATCAAGCCTATACGCTGAGAATTTACAAGGAGCATACTTATTTGAAGAGTTCAGTCAATCTGAAAACTCTTTATAATTAGAAATTAACATTGTATGCCGTTGGAAAAATCTTTGGTCATTGCAATCACCATCTTATGAGCTGCCATATTGAAATATTTGAGGGCCCATTCAATGACCATCAACTTTAGTATGTAGACTGCTGCAAAACTTTTCTGGGTTAAGTGAAAGTATATTGGAAAAAGAGATGGAGTCTGCGTAGTGAGTTTGGGTAGAGATCAGCTTTATTAAAACTAAGAGGGAAAATGGACTGACAACTTTCCCTTCCAAAGGCAGTTGCCTTATATCTGAAAAATGGGTAAAAAGGGATCTGTGGGTGTGTTTCCTAGACAGTAGCAGCTGACATACTCATGGGTACTCAGCCTTGGCTCGAGGCTTCATCATCCAGCTTATACAAAGTTCACAAAAGCTCTGGCAATGTAATTGTCTGATCTGCTAGGGAGGGACCCTCATTGATCCAAACTTTCGTAGATCTACTCAGATTAAAGGAGTGGCAGAATTGGACACTTCCAGGGTTGATTTTGAAAAACTTCTAAAATATATTTTTAATTTTTTTATAAATGTATTTTTGACTCAGATTAGCTTTCACAGACCCAGTATTTTGGACTACGTCTTCTGGACCAGTTTTTCTGACTCACGAACTATTTCCTGAGTTTTGAGGCTGATTTTCTTGCTTTTCAAGTAAGTGAAGGATGGCGGGGTGGGGGCCAGTGGAGGGGGAGGTGCTGTTGGTAACTTCTGGCCTGTATTACCTCCCTATAAACTTCCTTTACCCTTTTAACAAGGGAAGAAGCATCAAAAGGGGATACTGTGGAGGGATCTTTTAGGGCCAATACGGTTACCTAATGTTCATCAACCACAATTCTTAAGTCCCCCAGTTGAGACAAGAGCTCCACAGAGGTATTAGGTCCCTTCTTCTTCTTATAAGGGACCTTTTCCTGGTCCAACCCAAGAGGTTGGGTCTCCAGACTTACATTATACTCTCCCTTTTGTATAGAAAACTCTCCTACTCCTGATAAGTGAACCAGGGCATAGTTCTTGTGCCTAGTAAGGAGTTTGATGGCCAAAATGGCAGCGATTTTCGCGGGTGGATAGGGGCCTCAGGATGTGACTCATGAAACTCAGCCACTAAATCCTTGCAATTCTCACAGTCCTTTGCACTTACCCAACTATTTTTTATAAGCTAGGTAGCCTTTCCATGAAACCAGGTACTAAACTGACCTCTTGGATTCCCTTAAGACCATTATAGCCTCCACTTCTGCCTCTTGAGATTTCCCCACAATAACAGGATCAGGGGTAGAAGAAGGCTCACCCTTGAAGGAAAAGTTGAGAGATGTAAACATTATGTTGTTTCCAATGAGCAGGAAGCTTGATGCAGTATGCGCCATTACCGAAATCCTTTTCTACTTCAAAATGGCCAGAGCGCTTACTAGCCAACTTATTAGAGGGAACCTTCATACTCAAGCGGTGAGATTCAAGCATGACAAGTGAGCCTACAGAGATGTCATGCCCTGGAAGTCGTTTTCTATCTGCAATCTTCTTATAATCTCCAATGGCTTTTGATAAGTGCTCTTGGACAAGCTTTTGGATATCTCAGATCTGGGTAATCCTGTCCTCTGCTGCGGGGACTGTGAGGTTAAGTGTGTCCAATCTTGAAGGATGGGTTGTAACCCAATGTTGCTTCAAAGGGGGAAAATCCAGTAGAAGAGTGTGGGGCATTGTTGTAGGCAAATTGCGCAAAAGAAAGTCTGTGGCGCAAGTGTCCTAGGTGGCTGAGGAGTATCAACGTAAATAAAGTTATGAAACTTTATTTCTCTCTCAGTTTGCCCATTCAATTGTGAGTGATATGTTATAGAACGGTAGGTTGTGATGCTAAGAAGTCCCAGAAAGGCATCCCAACACCTGACTGTGAACTGGGGACAACGGTCACTAACATTATCTTTTTGGAGTCCAAACATGGAGAAGACATGAGTGACGAATAGTGCTGCAGTATCTTCAGCTTTTATAGTAGCGTTTCATGGGATATACAACGAAAATTTGGTTAACCTATCCACAACCTTTATTATGGCATCAAAACCTTGGACATGGGAAGTTAAACAATGAAGTCCACTGTGACAGACGTCCTGGGACCCTTAGCTTGTTGCAAAGAGTAGAGAAGGCCCTTTTTCCTGTGTGGTCTGATTTGGAGCAAGCACAGGTAACACAGCTTAATACCCAAGCTGGGATATACTCGGAGAGCCCGGGCCAATTTGTAGGTTATTTTGACTAGCTCAGCGCATTTTTAAACCAGGATGGCCTACTGAAGGTGGGGTTTGATGCTCTTCAAAACCTGCATGCGCAGGGTGAGTGTCAGAATTCGCACTTAATCTGATAATAAATTAGGTTAGGTCCTTCAAAGCTCACTTAAGTGGTAGAAAGTCAGATTTTGCACTGAAATCCAATATATAAATATTATAGGACTTAACCTTTATTAGAGGTTCTTATGTCCAGATAAATTCCCTATTGTTGCTACTTAGCCAGTTGGCGATGGTCAAAGGTTCCTGCGGCTGAATATAATAATCTTTGGATTTCACACTGAATCCAAATAAAAATAAGCCAGATGAACTTAAAAGAATAGATAATACTGCAAGGAAAGTTACTTTATTATGGAAACATTTAGTACTATTTATGGTACTAGGGAAGTATTTTAGATGGAGGTTAAATAAAATAACAAGGTCAATATATAAATTTAAGATCAAATAGATTAAAATAATCTGGAATAATTCAAGTCTTGCATTAAGCTTGCTTAATCACATCAGTGGATCACTGCCATGAAAATGGAAGAAGAAGTTCAGACTGATCTGCCAGTCAGGATGCTTAAGCACCCAAAAGCAAGCCAGAATGCCAGAGGCATTGCCACACTTATGATGTTTTATGGAGCCATAAATTGGGAAACAATAAACCATTGATGTAGGGAAGTTGTGAACAGTAACCAAAGAATGAACCAAACGGAGACAACCCCAGACACTGGGGGTTTTGCTGCAGGGGGCGGTACCACAGGTATAGTTTATACAAGGTCACCGGTGGGTGGGTTCAATTAAACTGAGGAGACAAGGGGGCGGATCCTTGCTTGTAAATGGTGGATGTAAGGCCACAAGATCACAGTAAATTGTTGGCGAATACCTGAAATGATGGGGTAGAATTGCCAGAAGTATCTAGCTCACTGAATCCAGGCTTGAGAGTGGGAGCCATAGTACCCATCATTACTGGTAAAGCTCATCCAGTATAGGGAGTGACAGGACACCAGAGTAAAGCCATTGGGAATGTGGCCAGAGGGATATCAATAAAATAAAAATTGATAGTTTTTAGTGGCAAATTTTATTGTAAAGAAAAGTGAAGAGATTCAATCAACAATTTTCTCAGTGCAATGCAACTGATTAAATAGTGGTCAATTGATGCGGGAACAAGCAGGGATTAGGTCCCTCAATTTTGACCTAACTGGCGAATAATTTGGGGATGGGGGCAGATAAGCTCAATGAGAAACTCACATTGAAGAATTCAGTGGCAGGCTGAGTCACCGTCAGTTCAACCACGAAGCTAAACCAAGGCTCAACTGCATTTATGAAAGTTGGCGCGATGGCATCTGACCCAACAAGCAGCGGGAATTCCCCAAGCCACCCCATGTAGGGGCGGTCCCAATTGGTTGAGAATGAGTTTGGGGTGCCCAACTTTCCCGTGACCAGTCACTGAGCCATTCGTTCAGTCAAAAGCGTTGCATTGGCTGCAACTCCCAATTTTCTGGAAGGGAGCTTTAGACTATTGTCAATGGTGTTCAATGCTACTATCTGTATGTTGGGGATCATCCTCAACAATTTTGAGAGGTTTTTTTGACAATTGCACTGTTGGCTGAATCAAAACTGCTGGCAATTCCAGATGATGAATCAATCTTCATCCTCTTTCGACTATGTGGATTCCAATCATTGGGCTTGTTTTCAATTTTTTTGGACCAATAAACTTCAATTTGGCGATATCAGCGCGGATTTCTGATCAGGCGTACAAGTTTGGCTGAGGTGAGTGTGGACACTGAGGGGAGGGAACCAAGGAGGGAGGGCTGTTACCCAGAGCTTGTCTATCACATGGGCAAGGTTACCCTGGGTAATGAGGGGTACAGCTAACCTCTTCAGAACCTTTTTACTCAGAAATGGGAAGAGGGCCCAATTGACACACAGGGGATATACCCCAGGACTTACATTACCCTATCCTTTTTCCAAAGGAAGGGCACCACCACCAAGAAACTGCACGAGGGCCACATTCTTGTGTGCCTTGGGTAACTTGATCGCCATTACAGTTCTGATTTTTTTTGGGGGGGGGGGGCAGAAAGTGTCAGGGTGTGATTCATGAAACGCAACAACCAGTTCCATGCAGTTAGCGCAATTTTGGGCCTTAACCCAACTGTTCTTATAAGCCAGATAACCTTTCCAGGCCATGAGATAATGAACAGACCGATGAGACTTGAGGGATGCTAAAATATTTTCCACTTCAGCCTCCTCCGCATTTTCAATAAAAATTGGCTCAGGATCCACAGGAACAGTGCACTTAAAGGGTGACAAAAGGGAGATGTGGAAGATGGGGAGCTGTTTCCAATAGGCTGGAAGTTTTAACTGGAACGCACCATTGCCCAAGTCTTCCTCCACCAAACAGGGACCCAAAGGCTTACATGCGAACTTACAGGAGGGTACCTGCATTCTCAAATGATGCATATCGAGCATAACATAGGTGCCCACCATTATGTCACAACATGGGAGTCGCTTATGATCTACAAACTACTTGTAGCCTTCAATGGCTTTGGTGTGGTGTTCCCACACTAAAAATTGAGAAGACCTAATATGTTCAGCATGATCTGCGGTGGCTTGGACCACAGGCTGCAAGCAGGGTCTGACCAAAAAGGAAGGATTATATCTGAGAGTTGCTTTGTAAGGAGAAAACCAGTTGGAAGCATGAATCCCATTGTTGTAGGCGAATTAAGTGAGGGTAAGGTCATTAGCCCAGGTTTCCTGTGCGGCTGCAGCATAGCAACGCAGGTACTGTTCTAGGACTTGATTAACTCGATTGGTCTGTACATTGGACTAAGGATGATACACTGTGGAGTGACAAGGGGAGATTTTTAGAATAGATAAGAGTTCACTCCAGAACTGCGCCATGGACTGTGAACTGCAGTCAATGATGAACTCCTGCAGGTGGCCAAACATGGAAAACATATGGCGCACAAAGAGACGAGCGGTTTACTCTTACATAGTTGTGGAATTATAGGGAATAAAAAGAGAGATTTAATGAAATAATCCACCACTACCATCACCGCTGTAAACCTGTTAGATCAGGGGAGTTTGATGATAAAATCCACAGACACCATTGTCCATGGACCCTCCGCCTGTTGTAAGGGGTGGGGAAGCCCGTTTATACCAGAGTGATCCAACATAGCTCAAGCACAAGCAATGTAATCGGCGATCCAGGCTGGAACCTCCTTTGTTAAACCCGCCCAATTTTAGGTCCGCTTGATCAAGTCAATGCGTTTCTTATTGCCCAGATGGCCAACCGTGGGTGGTCATGATGCATGTGAAATACCTCAGATCTGAAGAGAGAGGGGAACCCAAATTCGTGATTGAAAATAAATGAGACCCTCCACCAAGGTTATAGAGTGTGTTTATGATTTTGAAGGGACAATTGCTCAAATAACTCCACCCTTTGGGGCAGGTCATTTGACCAGCTAAGACCTGAGAAACTAGCGGGGCATTGATAGCAAGGGTGACGGAAGAGATGACAGGGGGAACAATTGACAGAATTTGAGCAGCTTGAATCATGGTAATATGGTCCACAACATCTGGGTCTGAGGGACAGTGGGCAGGGTTGCAGCTGAGAAAATCAGGAAGTACATTAAGAACACCTTTTACATTTTCATATTTGATTGAAACTGCACAAGTCCTGATAGGCACAAGCTTACGGATGCGCCAATTTTTGGGGTTTGCAGAAATACAAGAGAGCTTGGTGATCCATGTGAACAATTAACTTATGTTGAGCACCCTGTAAAAGATACCTCCAATGAGTCAATGCACATGCTATGACTGCCAACTCCTTGTCGTAGATGGCCCAAGGCTGCTCCATAGAGGTAAACCTTTGGGAAAAATAGGCGGCCAGATGTTCCAAGCCATCGTGCTCTTGAAGCAACACTGCCCCACTGCCACCGAGGAGGCATCACATGCAATGATACACAGCTTGGCATGATCCACGCGTTTTAGGACAGGAGGGGATAAAACACATCTTTAATTGTCAAACGCCTGCTGGCATTTGGGCGTCCATGAAATGGTACATTCTTGCCTGTGAGGGGGTGGAGTGGGGAAGCTAACTGGGAAAGAGCTTGACAAATTTTTATGAAAATAATGGTTCCCAAGAAACTCCATAAATGTTTCTGGGTTGTCAGATTGGCCATTCATGGATAGCGTCCAACTTATTGGGAGAAATTGTGTAGCCATCTTTAAGGACAAGGTTCCCAAGAAAGGTAACTTCCTCCTTATAGAACTCGCACTTGGAAGGCTTAACAAACAAGCCTGCCTTGTGCAAAGCAGCCATAACTGCTTCCAAGTTAATAGCATGTTGTTCAGGAGTTGGGGAGTGAACCAGAATGTCGGTGATATATGTGACCGCGCAAGTGAACAAGAGATCGCCCAGTACACTGTCAATCATTTGTTGAAACATAGTGGGCGCATTCTTCAGCCCAAAGGGCATTATGCAGAATTGGAAAATGCCTCACTTTGTCCAGATCGCTGTTAGCCATTCTTGCCCTTCCATTACCCAAATCTGGTTAAAGCATTAATGAGATCTAGCTTAGATAACATGATATTTGGCGATTGCTTGGCTGATCATCTGCTCCAGGGGCAAGGGGTAGGGATCATGAATTGTAACTTTGTTTAAATGTCCATAATCCACACAGGGACAGAGGGAACCATTAACTTTTTTGGCAAAGACGATGGGAGACACGACTGGTGATGTCTTAAACAACCATCCTTTTTTAAGCATATAATAACAAAGTGTTAAGTGCAACCTCCTTCTCCGCTGTGTGGGGATACAACGGACAGTTCATATTCACCAACTGCACCATCGTACAAAATCACAAGTAAAAATTTAGTATGAGGAGACAGATGATATGCCTTTTCAGAATTAGAGATACTTTTATAGCGCATTAAACTTTCAGAAATTTTGTCAGAAGGACTGCAGGAGAGATGAGGGAAGTAATAGAGCTGCGACCTTGAGTTTTCTTAAGAGTGTCAACTAAGGGAAATTCACCCTTCAGTTGATCATTAATGAACAGCAACATGTTTGACTCCAGGTGGATCCTAACATGTTATTGGCACCACCATCCAACCCCCAAGATCACTGGAAACACCAAGTTTGGCATAGCGGAAAACTGATTGCAGAAGCTAAACTGGTGTATTGAAAAAGATACTGAGCGACAGACTATACACAATGTCTGGGAGGCTGAAGAAGTCACCATCAATGATGGACCTACGTCCATGCCCAGTTCCAATTGTTGAGCTAACTTGACGCTCATGAAATTACCCACAGCTCCAGTATCAACCAGGGCCTCAAAAGAGATGTGGTGAGATCCAATACTAATCTTTATAGGTAATAAGAAATAAGCGAAGTTTAGTTCATTGGTAGATTCAGGAATTTCTGTTGCAACTGAAGAAACGGCAGGCAAATTAAGGGTTTGGTCGTGGGCCTTTTCTGGAGTAAATTTGGGAAGAACAAGGGCTTGAGAACTGGCTTTCTCCATATGGGCTTTTACTGATTCATTTATAGGTGAACCAGGATAAACCAACTCTGAAGCAGGCGTAGTTGTGGGCTCTGAAGCCAGAACTATCACTGGTTTAAGGGTAAAAACTGCGTCCGCGTTGTCATTGGGTAGCCCTATCATAATATTTCCCCTTGATAGCGGGAAGTATGGCGAGGAGTGGCATTGATAGTGGTCACAGCAGTACATATTTGATCTACCATTCCTTTTAAGGTAGACCAAACCTCGTGATGAGCAGAAACTGAATCCAAACCTGATCTAAAGATTGCCTGAAGCATAACATTAGAAAGGACTAATGTGGGAGCCTGTTTGCAGAAGATATTGTCAGGAGAACAGCAAGTAAGAATTAGACTGGCCTGCCAGCCAAGGTGCCAGAGAACCCAAACAGCAAACCAGAATGCCCAAGGCACTGCTGCTAATATGAAAAATACAGAACTGGAAAGGAGTTCCACCAATATCTGTCAGTGAGCCAGAATTTCATACTGGCACAAAATAAAATATTAAATGAACATGGCTGTTAACCCGAGGGGTATGAGAGCTTCAGCAGAAAAGGCGGCTTAATTCTCAACATATAAAAACTAAATTTTGGGTAAGGTTTTTTTGGAAAACTTAAGGAAGAAGAATTGACCAACAATTTTCTCAGTGCGATGTGAATGATTAAATAGTAGTCAATTTGGAGGGGAAAAAAGCTGGGATCAGGTCCTGTAAGTTTAACCTAACTGGCGAATTGTTTGGGAATGGGGAACAGATAATTTACTGAGAACTGACATTGAAGAATTTAGTGACAGGCCAAGTCAATGTTAGTTTGACCTCAAACGTCCAAACTGAGGCTCGACTGCATTACTAATGGTTGGTGTGATGGCGTTTAGCTTGACGAGCAGCCAGAATCCCCAAGGCCACCCCACATAGGGGTGGGCCCATTTGGTTGGGAACAGGTTTGGGATGTCCAACCCTCATGCTCAGTTGCTGGGCCATTAATTTGGTCAGTGGCATTGCATCAGGCGCAATGCCTGATTTGTCAGCAGGAAGCTTCAAAACCTTGTCAATGGTTTCTGATGCTGTTTCCTGCCTGTTGGGGTGATCCCTGACGAGTTTGGGAGGGGGAGATTTTTCCTATCATCAAGTTAACCAAATTGCAACCGTCGGGCATTCTGGTTGATAGATTGGTCTTCATACTTTTTCAATTATTTGAAATATGAGCATTGGGCTGATTGCCACTCAAATTAGTTATGATCAATTTCATTTTGATGATCTCAGCGCAGATTTCACTGATTCCTTGTAGCAGTTCTGTTGAGGAGAGTGTGGGTACCGGAAGCAGGATCCAAAGTGGGATGGCTGTTACCCAGCGCTCATCTACCATGTGAGCGAGATTGCCTTGAGTAACGAGGGGTACAGCCATCCTCTTCGGTGCCTTCTTTCTTGGGAATGGGAAAATGGCCTGATCGACACCCAGAGGACGTTCCCTGGGATTTACAGGTATAGACCAAAGAAGCCAAGCTAGGGGCTTCGACCATAGAGAGAGCAATTTGAATAAGAAGTCTGAGCATGACATCAGGGGTTTTAAGGCAGCCAATATGATGGCACTCAGCGAGGTGGGATCCCCCACTTATGAGGAAGAACGCAGAAGGCCTCATACCTACCAACTGGCGTCCCCTTCTACAGCGTCCAACAAAGCAACCCCTTGTTGGGCATAAGATAACACACCGGAATTGTTAAGGGCAATTGCAGAACACGTTTACACCTCAGTAAGGGTGTTGAGAACCTGGTTCACAATCTCATGAAAAGGAACATGTGAACTTTCTTCTGGACTATTAGGTGGGGGAGGGGTTCGTAATCCATGAGGCTCAGCCATCCTGAAGAAGTTTCTCTAAGGTAGAGCGGATACTGCCCATAAAATTGGCAAGTGACCAAACAAACAACAAAAAGTAGAGTACTGATTGCAAGATCCTTTGGTAGAGGGTAACCACTGCAGCACCCACCTCGAAAAGCAGGGCGGAAGTGGAAAAAAATGGTTGGTCGATTATGTCATGAAAATGGCAGAATAAGTTTAGACTAGCCTGCCAGTCAGGATGCCTAAGCACCCAAAAAGCTATCCAGAATGCCAGAGGCATTGCCACACTTATGATGTTGTATGGAGCCATAAATTGGGAAACAATAAACCATTGATGTAGGGAAGTTGTGAACAGTAACCCAAGAATGAACCAAACGGAGACAACCCCAGACACTGGGGTTTTGCTGCAGGGGGCGGTACCACAGGTATAGTTTATACAAGGTCACCGGTGGGTGGGTTCAATTAAACTGAGGAGACAAGGGGGCGGATCCTTGCTTGTAAATGGTGGATGTAAGGCCACAAGATCACAGTAAATTGTTGGCGGATACCTGAAATGATGGGGTAGAATTGCCAGAAGTATCTAGCTCACTGAATCCAGGCTTGAGAGTGGGAGCCATAGTAACCATCATTACTGGTAAAGCTCATCCAGTATAGGGAGTGACAGGACACCAGAGTAAAGCCATTGGGAATGTGGCCAGAGGGATATCAATAAAATAAAAATTGATAGTTTTTAGTGACAAATTTTATTGTAAAGAAAAGTGAAGAAATTCAATCAACAATTTTCTCAGTGCAATGCAACTGATTTAATAGTGGTCAATTGATGCAGGAACAAGCAGGAATTGGGTCCCTCAATTTTGACCTAACTGGCGAATAATTTGGGGATGGGGCAGATAAGCTCAATGAGAAACTCACATAGAAGAATTCAGTGGCAGGCTGAGTCACTGTCAGTTCAACCGTGAAGCTAAACCAAGGCTCAACTGCATTTATGACGGTTGGTGCAACAGCATCTGGCCCAATGAGCAGTGGGAATTCCCAGAGCCACCCCACGTAGGGGCAGTCCCAATTGGTTGAGAATGAGTTTTGGGTGCCCAACTTTCCCATGTCCAGTCACTGAACCATTCGTTCAGTCAAAAGCGTTGCATTGGCTGCAACTCCCAATTTTCTGGAAGGGAGCTTTAGACTATTGTCAATGGTGTTCAATGCTACTATCTGTATGTTGGGGATCATCCTCAACAATTTTGAGAGGTTTTTTTGACAATTGCACTGTTGGCTGAATCAAAACTGCTGGCAATTCCAGCTGATGAATTAATCTTCATCCTCTTTCGACTATGTGGATTCCAATCATTGGGCTCGTGTCTAATCGTTTTTGAACCAATCAACTTCAGTTGAGCAATCTCAGTGCAGATTTCCCTGATAAGACATACAAGTTTGGCTGAGGTGAGAGTGGGCACTGGTGGAGGGATCCAAAGAGGGAGGATGTCACCCAGCACTCATCTACCAAGTAGGATTGCACCCTGGATACCGAGGGGTACATCCACCCTCTTCAATTTTTTTACTTGAAAAAGGGAAGAGAGACCAATTGACACACAGGGGAAAACCTGGGACTTACAATCACTTGTAGAGTAATTCTTATTTGTTAGCTCATAAGTCCAGTGTAATTGATGGGATTTGTTTGGTGCTTCATATGATAAGCTTAAACCTAATATAATATAGGTCTAGTAGTATAGTTAGTTATCAAAGATTATTAGTAAAAACCGCCACTTTAAATGATTAACACCTAGTCAAGGCTTCACCCTTAATAGGGAATTCCCAACAGAGCCCCCTCCAAGCCTAACAGGGGTGGAAGTTGCTTTACTTAAAGCCATAATCAGTTTTAAACTGGATATAATGGTTAGTATCATTGGCCTAATTTTCAAACTATAGAGTTAGATTGGCTGGAAATTTGTTGTTCAGAGGGACCATTGGGACTTTGGGCTGTTGATTTGGAGGCAATTTTTTAAACCTCTCAAGGTTGCTAAAATAGGTTAGAGGATTTTGAGTTTTAGCTGCAGCTTTAGGTTGGAATGGCAAATTGGGTATCAAATCGTTTGAGTTAGAGAGTAATTCATGTGGATTAGATTTCATATAAAGACCCTTAGTTAAAATTCATGTTTTTGGATTGAACTTGGGCAGATATTGTCTGAATGATTAGAGTAGAATCATTATTTGGATGCTTAATGTTAAATCGATTTGTAGACAGTAATCATCGTGCTGAAGGTTTGAATTTAGGTTTATGGGATCCAATATCTCTCCGGGTGGATTTTCTTAATTGATTAGATTTAAATGAGTAACCACTTCTTCAGCTGGTCTTAATGAATTATCATCAAATGATATAGATTGGACAAAATTAGAATTATCATCATTCTTAAGGGTTAGGTCAAGTGGTTTGGATTTTAAATCAATTGGGTGGCCAAATTCATGGATTGACTTATTTATAGGCCAAAATTGGGAGGTTTAGATTCTTTAATATAATTGGACTACCTAAATTGTTAGTACAATATAAATAAATAGTAAATTTTTGAGAATTAATGGGGAAATATGGTTTAACTTCTGGAATAATATGTTCCTTTGTCTGGACAGGTATTAACAATTTGGTTATTGGGTTGGAAATCAACATCAGAGTCATTATTTCAATCATCACTTAGGGGTTCAAAAATGTCAGGATTAGAAATGACATAAGACTTGCATTTATCCAGCTTATCCAAGAGCTCAGTTGGGATATGGACAATGAGAAGGTTCTCTTTCCGCTTGATTTCATTTTTGAACAGATTATTAGTCTCGTCCAAGGTTTTATTTGTAAAAGAGGTGGATACTTGTACTGGAATTTACTTCACCAATATAAGTTTCATTATTGAATAGATTATTAGTCTCATCCAAAAATTGGTTTTCTGTTGAAATGGCCTTCTCCATAACTGAGCTAAGTAGAAATTCTGAATTTTGGCAAGCTTCATTAACAGAGTTTTAAATTTGACTAGCCTCATCTAGTTTTTTAGTTTGTACAAGTACAAGTTTGACTAACTTATTCCAGGTTGGTTTAAGAATAGGACCATAATACTGACAGCGCGTCTTTACAAGTTGCTCCAGCTTATTATGATATATATGATAAAATTTTGCCTAGAGAATTGATAATTGGGTTAATAGCTTCATCCTCAACTCCATTTGTGCATACTGCTACTCAATAGACAGCATTTTCAGCATAATAGCCAATTAGATCAAGTAGGTCTTCACAGTAACTAACATCATGTACCCAGTGTATTTCACTGTTCAATTCTTCCATTCCCTTTGCCATTAATATGAGTAATCCATCATACAAGGTGTTCAGGCTTTCTAGAATAGCTGTATAATTTAAAAGTTGGCTCAAAGCTCTCTTGGTAAATTATCTTCAACTCCTCCACAGGGATGTAGTGGAGTGGTCTTAGTTTCATTATATGTCATTAGTATAGTTGAATACTTTGTGTGGCTCAAAAGGTAACCTGGCAGAAAGCATCAGTGTCGGAATTCACACTGAAGCAGAAAATAAATTAAGTTAGGTCCTTCAAAGCTCACTTAAGGTGTGGACAGTCAGATTTCACACTGAAATCCAATATATAAGTAATATAGGACTTAACCTTTATTAGAGTTCGAAGGTCCAAATAAATTCCCTATTGTTGGAACTTAACCAGTTGGCGATTTTTCAGAGGTTCCTGAAGGCTGAATATAATAACCATTGGATTTCACAATAAAATAAAGATATAAATAAGCCAGATGAACTTAAAAGAGTAGTTAATACTGCAAGGAAAGTTACTTAATTATGGAAACATTTAGTACTATTTATAGTACTAGAGAAGTATTTTAGATGGAGGTAAAATAAAATATCAAGGTCAACATATAAATTAAAGATCAGATAGATCAAGATAATCAGGAATAATTCAAGTCTTACATCAAGCTTGCTTAATAACATCAATGGAACAATTGGAGAGTAATTTAGATTTGTTAACTGATTCATTAGTTCATAAGTCCATTGTAATTGATGGGAATTGCTTGCTGCTTCATATAATAAATCTTATACACAATATAATATAGATCTAATAGTATAGTTATTTATTATAAAATATTAGTATAAAACATAACTAAATAATTAACACCTAGTGGAGGATTCACCCTTAATAGGGAAATACCAATAGTGGGTGAGACCCAAATCCTATCCCAAAAGAAGTTTATTCCATCCTTTTAGTGGTACAGGGGCCGTTTGCGCTGCTTAGTCTCCAGGTCATTATTAATTGAATCCCCTCTGGGAAAAATAGTTGACCTGCTAAAAAGCGTTCACACATGGGTGTTTCTGGAGAGATATCAGCATTTGCTACCATTACAGGGAGAGAGAGAGGAATATGGTGGAAGATACCACTTATTTTGATCTCAGATAGGTCCTCCTCTGGGCCTGGAGCCAAGTCAGGTTCATGACTTAACATATTAGGGTGCACATTTAGTCGCCATATTATGAACTCATACTTGAAGTGAAGGTTACAAAGATCCCTTTATGTGTGTGCTTGAAGGTGGGCTAGCTTTTTGGGCTTTATGATATTAAATAAGGACTTATGGTCAGTGCATAATTTGATTTCATGCTTTGATCCCTAAAAGAAGATATCTTTAATGGTTCAGCGGCCATGCTACCGCAGCCAACTCTCTATCATAGATTGCCCATGCTTTTACTGTGGAGGTGAGTTTCCTTGAGAAGTATGCCACAGGGTGCTCCATCCCTTCATGCTCTTGCAAAAATACTGTTTCCACTGCAACTGCTGATGTATCACATGACACAAAGAATGCTTGGATGTGTCAGCATGCCGCAGGAATGACATAGACAGAAAAAACTGTTTGATTGACTCAAAAGCTTGTTGACACTCCTCTGTTCATTTAAAAGGGACATTTTCCCCTGTCAGTGGATGGAAGGGTGAAGCCAGCTGGTCGAGCATGGAAGAAAACTTCTTTAGGAAATCACAGTTCCCAGGAAGCTTCTTAGTTGTTTTTTAGTGGTAGGGTTGGCCAGTATTGAATGGCCTCCAGCTTACAGAGGGTACAGCATACCCATCCTTAAGGACCAGATTCCCTAAGAAAGTTACTTCCTCTCAAAAGAATTTGCATTTGGAAGGCATGACAAAGAGACCTGCCTTGAGAAGGGTTGCCATTACAGTTTCCAAATCCTTGGTGTGCTGTTCATGGGTTAGGGAATGGATTAAGATATCATCAATCTAAGTGAAAGCACAGGTAAATCTTAGGTCCCCCAGGATATCATCAATCAATCATTGGAAAATTGCTGGGGAATTCTTCAGTCCAAATGGCATCACTTAAACTGTAATATCCCACGTCTTGTCTTAATGGCTGTGAGTCACCCTTAGCCCTCCTTAACCCTCACCTGGTTAAAGGCATTAACCAGGTCCAACTTTGAAAAGTCTCGGGATTTAGCAATGGCCTGAGCAATGGTTTGTTCCAAGGGGAGGGGGTATGGGTTTGGAACAGTCAAATTGTTAACATGGCCATAGTCCACGCATGAGCGTAGGGTTTCATCCGCCATCTGGGAAAAGACAACTGGTGAGGCAATGGGGGAGGATTTTTGATAAAGAATCCGTTGTCCAGCATGTCATCTAGCTTTATGATCCAGTGCCTTGTCTTCTTCCTCCGTTTGAGGTTACACCGGCAGTTAATCTTAACAAGATGCACTGTTAGATGGAAAACAAGAACATAATCTGAATGTGGAGGAAGTCAAGTTGCTAGTATCATGTCAAAGACATCCTTATATGGGGCTAGGAAGTCAGGAAAGTTATGGGGGAGGTCCAAAGGGGCAGCTCAGAGGAAGAGATTGAGCTGAGTGAGGGCTCTGTTGTGAGAGTTTCAATTAGTGAGAATTACCCACTACTTCTCTTATTGGCAAAGGACAAAGAGTTAATATCCAGATTGATGTTCACCTGTCAGCGACGCCACCACCCTATCCCCATGATGACAGGGTATAAAAAACAGGTATTGCTGAAAAGTGATCTCAGAAGCCAAATTTGTGGATAAGTAACTGCATTGGGTGTTGGATAGTATGGCGAGTTATAGGTGTAGATGAAGCGTCTAATATAGGAGGAACAAGCACCGTATCCAGATCCAGAGAGTGTGCCAATCTTAAATCTATAAAGTTGCCCGCTGCTCCAGTATCAAGGAGTGCTTGTACTATGGCCTTCCATACTCATACTTTGAAGGTAATAGAAACAGAAAAATAAGCTTGGTCCTCTTTATTGGTCATGTAAAAAAGAGAGGGCAAAGAAAGTAGAGTTGGCACCATAATGAGAAGTGGCTCTTGGTAACCAATGAGCTACTCTGATTCTCCTCATGGGATCCCTCTGTGAGGTTCTCCTGGTCCCCAAGCAGGATGGTATTGGAAGGATCAAACACTATGCCTTTATTCATCATTGTTACTGGTGAGGAACTTTTATATTCTGTATGGTGATGGAGCTAAAACGGTAGGAGAAGGACTAGGCTCAATGGTATGAGAATCAGTTTTCTGATCAGGTGCTACTTGGGCTTCCACTTCAGCCATTCAGATGGGTGTTAGGGTAGAATTACTTATGTTCAATGTCACAGTCAACTCCCTATATGCAGAGAAGGGGAAGGGACTTTTCACTGGTGGTTTGTTACCATTCAAAGTAACCTGCGGGTAGAAAGATGCCTCTGCAAACCCAGGGGAGCGCTTCCCAGGAGCGTTATTTCTTGAAGAGATAGGAGCAGGTGTTTTGGACTGGAACAATTTAGCTGGGAGGGAATTTGCAGTTGGAGGAGATGAAATTACTACCACTAATGGTATACCTTTATGGAAGGTTTTTGCCCCACTGAATATGATAAAAAAATTCTGCCTCCATAGACACTGGAAAAAGATTCCATGCGGAATTGATGGCTGCATAGATATCCAGGGCTTCTCTAAAAGCTGCCACTGCAATATCTGTATTGATCCCAGCTGAAGGCACTAATGCTGTGAAGGCCTCTACCAGTGAAGGCAAGTCAGGGACTTTCTGGTAAAGGTAAAGTTACGGTAGAGGCGGGGTGCTCTAGATTCAGGTGTTTGTACTGCATCTGATACTAAACTTGATAAGGGAGTGTGGTTCCCCATTTTTTTTGCAGCCCATAATACTCCTCTGACCCAGTGTCGTGTTTCTCCATCAAGAGCATCTTAGAGAGCCACACTTCTATATGCATCAGTGCGAGTAGGAGTTTGAGAACCCTTAGCTGCAAAGCGTACATGAAGCTCTGCCAGAGCATCTAGCACCTGTTATGCTACTTCAGAAGATGGGACTTGGGGAAGATACATTGTCACTACACCTGCTGAAGGTGAGTCCTGAAACTCTGGTGCTGGATGGACGCTATCCTGGGTCAATAGAAGTTGTTTGCATGCCTTGCAGAAAGAGATGAGTGATCAGAAAGAGAAAACTAAGTCACATTGTAATGTAACTTCATTAATCAAGTAAGCAACTGCTTCGCCTGAACCCATAAGGAGGGCGGAAAGTGCTGAAATTAATAATCAGTCCATTATATCATCGAATCTGCTGATTAAAGTAAGACTGGGCTTCCAAATGGGTGTGTAACAACCCAGTGGAAAGCCCAGAATGCTAATGGCATAGCATTTTGAGAAGTTGTAAGAGGGATCCACTATGATTCTTGTGAGAGAGAAAAAGTTAAAGAACATACCAAAGGCCCCATAGACAAACCAAATGACTGCAATGGGGCAACTGCGGGTCTTGCTGGGGCATCTTTAAAGGTTGGGAGAGACAAGGAGGATGACCAATCCTCCTGGGTTTGCAGTAAGTGGCTTTTGGGCTCTCTTTCCAAACCTTCAGGTATTATTTCATCATTATAGAAATTCTGAAAATCATTTAAATTTTCTAAATCTGAGAAATGCTGATCAGGTTCATGGATCTATCAAATTAAATTTATTCAACTATTGGGAGGTCTTGAGCTTTGCCTTGCACCCATTGTGGGGTTTTGAAATAAATTGAGGGTTAGGGATGCTATCAGGATGGCAAATCCATTTTATAAACTGTGATGGGCCATATTGGCCCTTGGAGAGATGGTCCAGATAGTCTGGTGCCTGGTTACTGCCTCATGGTTGTGAGGACAACCATTTTTCACCTCCAAATGGAGAATCTCAATTAGTGAGAGATGGCAACATTCTACCCAAATTGTGTTAAACCATCAGCAGATTGGTGAGGCAAATTAGTCCAAATTCTCTAACTATTTTGTGAAGTGGGAGGCAGACCTGTAGCATTTCCTCCAGGAGCTGAAGGAGGAGCAAATTAATGTGAAGAGTTTAATCAATCTGTTAACTCTTCAGAATTGGAAGAATGATGTTGTACACACATGGCAAAATCTTTTATCACAGTGATCACTGTCTGGTGGGCCACTGTATTGAGGGATTGGAAGTCCCACTCAATGACCATTGTCCCTAAAACGCAGATCGCTGCTTACTTTGCTGGTTAATGAAAGTATATTGGAAAAAAGAGATGGAGTCTTCGGAGTGGGTTTGGGTAGAGATCAGTTTTATTAAAACTAAAAGGGAAAATGGACTGATAACTGCCCCTTCCAAAAGCAGTTGCCTTATATAAAAAAATGGGGAAATAAGGGGTCTGTGAGTGTGTTTCCTAGACAGTAACAGCTGACGTACTCATGGGTACTCAGCCTGGGCTTGGGGCGTCATCATCCAGCTTATGTAAAGTTCACAAAAGCTCTGGCAATGTAATTGTCTGATCCACTATGGAGGGACCCTCATTGATTCAAACTTGAGTAGATTTACTCAGATTAAAGGGGTGGCAGAATTGGACTCTTCAGGGTTGATTTGGACAAAATTTTTAAAATATTTTTTTATTTTTTTTTGAAAATGTATTTTTGACTCAGATTATCTTTCCCAGACCCAGAATTTTGGACTCCGTGTTCTGGACCAGTTTTCCTGACTCAAGAACCATTTCCTGAGCTTTGAGGCTGATTTTCTTACTTTCCAAGTAAGTGAGGGATGGCGGGGTGGGGGCCAGTGGAGGGGGAGGTGCTGTTGGTAACTTATGGCCTGTATTATCTCCCTATAAACTTCCTTTACCTTTTTAACAAGGGAAGGAGCATCCAAAGGGGATACTTTGGAGGGATCTTTTGGGGACAAATTGGATACCCAACGTTCATCAACCATATTACCCAAGTCCCCAGTTGAGCCAAGGGCTCCACAGGGGCATTAAATCCCTTCTTCTCACTATAAGGTACCTATTCCTGGTTTAACCCAAGAGGTTAGGTCTCCAGACTTACAATGTTGTTAATTTTAAACATTTTTGTAAACACAGGGGACAAAGTCTGACAGACATTTACCTCCATTTTCAATTGTTTTAATAACTCAAAACTCTCACCTCAAAAATCAGAATTGTCATACAATGCATTTTTCTTAGCTGAACGGACACCAAGATGACTGATTGCAGGTGGGTTGGGTAACCCAAACCCATTTCTGACAATGTGGGACCGCCCATACATGGATTGGTCTAGGGATATTCCTGTTTTTCATCTGGCAAGACACTGTCATGCTAACTATTTTAAACGCAGTGAGACTGCAAGTTGGGCGTCTGAGGTCAAACTGACAGTGACTCGGCCCACTGATGACTCCTTTGAAGTCAGTTCAGATTGAATTCGTTTTCCCCATCCCTCTAAAGTTCTCCAGGTTAGGTCAAATTTTGAGGGCCCTAATCCATGCTTTACTAAGTTATTTTTTGTTGACCATCTATTTAAGTAGTTGTAACACACTGAAGGAAATTGACGCTCTATTTTCTTAATTTACATTTATGAAAAAATCTCCCCAAGATCCCATTTTTTATTTATTTTAAACTTTTCTTGGCCAAACACCCTATGGCACTAAAATATAGCCCTTTGGGCCCTACATTGGCTGGGAGATACCATTCATGATAGTAACTATAGCTCCTACTGTAGCCAATTGAACATATATTGTAAGGTCTTTTCTGGTAATTCAATCCCATTGTCAAGGCCATCTGCAGCAAAATATCAGAATCCTGTGGGCCCATTTGTCTTCACTTCAAGCAAAAATCCACCTCCTTGTCTCCATTTTTTTCTAAGCTTGCCTATGGAGGATAAAAAAATAGTAAATCTGATTGCTCATTTTCCTGCAGCTAAGCCCACTGGGTCTGGTGTTAAAACAGCCTGGTTTATTGCCAGGTTCCTATTTATACTTGCAACACACTGGCACTCACTTGTCACACATCTCCCGTGCAATATAACATCATTTAAGCAGCAATGCCTCTGGCATACTGGCTTGCCTTTTGGGTGCATTTTGCATCCCAACTGGCAGGGCAGTCTAAACTTCATATGCCGTCTCCCTGACATAATTGACCATCCATTGTTTCCTGCCATTTCTGCCCTCCTTGTAGAGATGGGCGCTGCAGTGGTTACCCTTTACCAAATGAACGTGCAGTCAGTAGTTTGTCTTCTGCTGTTTGTTTGGTCAGTCGCCAATTTTATGAAGCAGCGTTCAAAATGCTTTGGAGGAATTTCTTTATGGTAGCATGGGCCCATTGGCTGCTACTCTTCCCTCAGTTCATCCTCAAATGGGGAATCCTGGTTCCCTTCCTGAGATATTGCTAATCAGGTCCTAGACGCCCTTGCTGAGGTGCAAATGTGATACACTGTTGCTCTGAATAATGATGCTTCATTGTCCAATGCCCAGCAAGGTGTTGCCTATTGGATGCAGTTGAAGGCGAAGCCCATTGATGGGTGCAAGGACTTCTGCGTTCTGCTATTTGAGCAGAGATATACCTCACTTGTTGCAACTGTATCATTAGCTTTAAAACCTGTGTCCCACATTTGAAATGTTTTTTACAATTACTCTCTCTGATTGCCAAGGCCCCTATCATGCCTCTTTAATTGAAGCCTTCCATGAGCAAGCCCCAGTGCTTAAGCTTTCTAGTGAGATTCTCCAAGCAATTTTCAGATCTGCGTTGGATTCTGCCTTAGCTCATTATGAAGGCTGTTATACTCTATGGGAACTGCGGATCAAATTTGTTAGGCAGCAAATTTCATTAATGACTCTATCTGCCATCATTCCCTCCCTCAAGTTAAGAACTTCATGTCTGGGTTATCCAGCGGTGTCTCAGATCCTGAACCAGTTGTTGAACCAGTATCAGTTTTGGTTCCAGGATTAGATGCTACCTCTGCGCCTGAGTTGATTTACCCTGGCTTACCTGTTGGAGAGTCAATGGAAGTCCGGCTTGAGGAAGATGGGTATAAACTCCTCACCATCCCCAATTTTGATCCTGTCTAAGAGCCTGATCTTCCCTCTGATTTGCTTTCTATCTCTTCAGTGTCAGAAGAAATGACCGTGTCTACCAATAAACAAAATTCCGCCTACTTTGTTTTAACAATGAAGAATATTATCAGAGCACACCATGTGACTATCAAGGCCTTGGTGGACACTGGAGAAGTGGGTAGCTTTCTGATCCTAAAATTGGCCTACCACCTTGATCTTGACCAAGGCTTGGGTTCTGCAGTGATGGTCGCTTTGTCATTCTAGATTCCATCATATATAGTACGGCGCCCAGTGCCTTTCTCAGTTCATTAGTTCAGTTTTTGCAATTGCTTTTCAGCAAAGCCTGACCTCATGCATCTAGTAATTTGATTTGGCTGGTGGCGTTGGCAGCATGCAAGGTCTCACCTAGAATCCAATATACTGTCGTTCTTCAATGGCCAGATGAAGGGAGAGTTTCCTTTACTGGATACTCTTACTAAGACTCAAGGTCACAGTATTATTACTTTCCTTATTACCCTGTGGGCCTCGTATTAAATTTTCCAAAAGCGTTGTTGGGTTATCAAGGTATTTTTGACTCCAAGAAGGCGGACTGTCTTCCCCCACATAAAGAATTTGACTTAGGGTTTAAGGCTATGGAGAAGGTGGTGAACGTTAATCTGCCCACTGTACCTGAATAGAGCAGAGGAAGAGGTTGTCCTTAATCCATGGTTGGATGACATGCTTAAGAAGGGTTGTCCATTCAAAAAAACTTCCCCAGTTGCCTTCCCATTGTCTTTGCCAAGAAAGCTGATGGTTCCCTTCGTCCCTGTGTGGATTAAGGTCATCTTAATAAGATTACAGTTCACAAACCCTACCCTCTGCCTTTTAAACAGACAATAGGGCTGTTGGGAATTTGCCCTCCAGGTTGCAAAGGTATAATATTGGGGGGAAAACAGGGGAAAATCGGAGAAGCATTGGACATTTAGCTGCTTCCTACTACAACTATCAATTTTATTAAAAACGTTTCCACTAGCCAAAAGACCCTAGCCAACTCTTGGTGGAACCCAATAAATTGGGGCCCTAAGTTTCCTACTAAAACTGGGGACCAATGGAGTGAGTTTCCTTATTCGCCCAGTGATTGGGTGAAATTGATGAAAGCCTTACCTCATGGAGCCAAATTCTCTATTGTCAGCCCCTTTCAGCCATTACCTAAACTAACACAAGTTTAAAACGACCTGATAGGTCCTTCTCGCATATTTCCTAATTTGGAATGTGCTAAGCAATTCAAACCTCAAACTCTAAAATGCTAAATATGAATTATCGATGAAAAAATAGAGATCTTTCCTGAACCCCCGCGGCTATCAATAAATACACAAAAAATGCTCCAATTCCCAAGTTTTACTATTTTTAACCTTTTTATTTTAAGTGGTTTTCTCCCTCAGTTGTTGGATTTTTAGGCTTATAAGCACCAGAGAGCTAAAAATCTCCAAAAGTCCAACAAGTGGTGATCACTACAGGGGATGCCTGTATACCACCAAACTCTTTAAAAAAATGACAATTAACTCATAACCAAGGCTGACTGCCTTGGAGCAGTCCCTAGCCAGTGCTTTGTCTCGCCTCAAAAGGCTTGAGCAGCCCTCTTCACCATGCCTTTATGGGGCCTCTCCTCTCATTTACAAACCCCCCTTTTAGGGATAAGTTCACCCCAGGTGAGGGAAGTGTTGCTGTTTTCCTCTTTATGTATGAAGTTGCTATGTAAGGGGCAACGGATCATCTTAAATTAAGCACCTCCTTCCTTGCTTGAGTCGTGGCGCCCAAGAGATCATGGTTCCACACATGGCTACCCTTAGCACCAGGGCGGAGGTGAAGCAAGCCCTAACTGAAGAATTCGGCTCATTACGAAGTTTGAAAATACAGAAACAGGCCTTCATGTGCCTTAGCCTATCACAGGGTGAATCAATCGCCTCCTTTGTTGAACGCTTTTACATGAAAGCGCAACCCCTATTGCTTGCTAAAATGCTACCCCTAGATGATGCTATTGCAGCTATCTTGTCTGGCTTGGTGGCCTATCCTGCGTTGGCTATGCATCTCACTTCCATAAAGCGCACTTTCAAAAATGTACATGATATCAAGGAGGCCTTGTTAGAGGTGACGGAGATATATGAGCTTGATCCTACACAAGGAGCGATGAGTCAAGCTTCCCCGCCACCAAATGTTGCATCTACTATGGCTGTCTCCCTTTGGAAACCTGACCCTGCGGAGATGCCAATGGTTATAGCTGTGACAGGGCAGTGCTACTCATCGGTTTCAGCTCAACCATTTCCGTTGGTGAAAGTAGATGCCCCTTTTGCTGGCCCATCTTTTCTTTTAAAGCCTACATCTAAGTCTAAACCCTTTCCTCGGGTTCCAACTGACCCCACTAACAACGGGTCAAATGGCCAGGTCACAAAAGCTAAACCACCTGGTGCACCAAAGCACCCAGCCACAGCTCGGCCTAATGCTTTTAAAGTTGAAGTATCCAATTCCATGGCACTGCCCTTTTCATCCTCTGGATCAAAAGCGCAGCTGACGCAGCTAGCTATCACTTTTTCTGGCTCCCCTCCTTTGGTAGAACAGTTTCCCAAAGTGCCTAAAGCGTCACATTCTCATAAGACGCTACCTTTATCCCCACCGGCCTCACCTTTAGTTGTACCTCGCACTAAACCTATAACCATGGGGCAAACTGAATCTATCCCTCCTAAGGCTCAAGTTAAGGCTGTTGCTAATCCCATACCTCCACCTAAGAAGGGAAGCGTTGACCTCCCCACACCCCCTATGGACTCTCTAACCTGTATTGAGAATCCCTATGATGACCAGACTGAGGGGTTGTGAAGATAACGGTCACTATGTCTTGGGAGCCCTAGGGGAAGTGGAGGTACACGATCACTCAAAACTAGAGTGTGTGGATTGGGCTAAAGTGCCCAGCCGCACCTATCTTTATCAGGTGCTGAGAGGCCTGGAGGTTATTGATACCGCAAGTGACGCGGATCAGCTTGTTGCATCAATGCTTCGGCTCCCTCAGAGTGTGTATACGTTGCAAACTATCCAGGAGAAATATCCTGAGACTGCCAACTGCCTAGCCTCCATGCTCGATCTCAAGAAGGTTCTTGCTCTTCCCCTAATCTGGGTGGAACTTTAACTAAAGTAGAAGTTGTTGTTAAGGGAGTGCGGGTTAAGGCTATTCTTGACACTGGGTCTCCTGTGAATGTTGTGTCTTCAAGGCTTATAAAAAATTAAGTTGGCTCCTGACCTTGACTATATCAAGAGTCTGGAACGGCAGGGCCAACCAATAACCGCGCCATTGGGGCTTACTCTTTACCTATCCGATTTGGGAAACTTCTCCACTCAGCCCCAGCGGTAGCCTTAACCAACAATACATACGACATGCTCATTGGTACCCAGTTCATACTTGAGTATGTGGGGATCATCAATCCAAAACAGGGCTATCTCTCCCTGCTTAACTATTAGGTACCTCTGATTTTAGCCAATGAAGAGCTCAATAAAAAAGATTTCACATGTACTGTTGAGTTTCCCTCTTCTACCTTATCCCTAAACTACACAACGGCAGGACGTAATACCAAGATGTTGCCTCCATCAGTGGACGTCCTCGAGGGTATCCCTTTCTATGCTACAGAAGAGGTAGTAATTAAAGGAGGGTGAACAGAAGGTGCTAGACACCAAGGTTACTATGCAAATCCACCGTAACTTCTTATTGCACCTAACAAGCTTTGATGGAGTTAGCCCCTTGGAGCCTAGAGTTCTGCCGGGCGTGTTAGATCCTGCTTATCATCGCCCCATTAACCTTGTACTCAGAAACCTTACCAAGAAGGATATGGTGGTGAAAAAGCACCATGAGATCGGAAGAGGCTTGTTGCTTCCCCTTGAAGACATAAACCAGGTCCACTGTATTGGGTCTATGGCAGATTTGGGCTTATCTGCCGACCAGTCAATATGTACATTGCCCACTATTCATATCTCAGAGGACTTAACTCCCGTGGAGATTACTAAAGTTCATTCTTTACTGGAGTCCTACAGCGATATCTTCTCCAAGTCTGATAATGACTATGGACATATGAAAGGTTGGATGAACACCATTGACGTTGGGGATGCTCATCCTATCCTCTCTAAACCTTACCGCAAGTCAAAAGTTGAAGAGATACAGATGCAAACGGAGCTCAAACAGCTGCTAGATGCTGGGTTGCTAGTTTCATCCCAAAGCCCTTGGTCTTCCCCACTCCTGTTGATAATGAAGAAAAATGGGGGTCATTGGGTGGTTATATACTACTGTAAGCTGAACAACCTCACTAAGAAGGACAGCTATCCTATCCCCCGCATTGATGATGCGCTAGCCTAACTCTCTGGGTCTAAATTCTTCTCCGCCATGGACTTGGCTAGCGGGTACTGGCAGATAGACCTTTCTCCACAGGATCAGGAGAAATGCGTCCTTATCTGCAGCGAGGGCTTATTTCAACCCACTCGGCTACCTCAAGGTTTGTGCAACGCAGCTACCACTTTTCAGCGGGCCATGGATCACATCCTCCAGGACCTTAAGTTGATTTGTGTCATTGTTTACTTAGATGACATCACAGTCTTCTCAAAAACTTTTAATGAGCATCTCGCGCACCTAAAAGAGGTGTTTCAACGCTTGTGGGCATACAACCTCAAACTAAAGCCCTCCAAGTGTACTTTCTTCCAGAAGAAGCTGGACTTCCTCGGACACGCCATCTCCCAGGATGGGATACAACCTCTACAAGACAAGCTTGAAGCAATATCTAAGATGCCCCCTCCTACAACTCTTTGGGACATACAAGTCTTTTTAGGCATGATGGGATACTACCATCAATTCATCCCTAAATTCGCCCAACTCAGTGAGCCCCTTGTCCGTCTCCTGGCTAAAAACACCCCTTTCCATTGGGGTGCTGAAAAAAGCTGCATTTGAGAGCATGAAGGCGTTATTACAAAAAAGGCCAATACTCCGTCACCCTGACTATGGAAAGCCCTTCATGTTATTCACGGATGCTACTGATTACGCCGTTGGAGCTATCTCAGCTCAATTGGACGAAAATGGGGTGATCATCCTGTGTCATATTTTAGTAAAATGCTTTCAAAAGCTGAGCGCAATTACAGCGTCATTGAGAAGGAGTGCTTAGCTGTCTTGCTTGCTGTTAAGCAATACCGCCCTTTCCTTTATGGCACTTTTTTCAAAATAATCACCGACCACGCCTCTCTAAAGTGGTTGCAGAATATGAAGGACCCCACTGGACGGTTGGCTCGCTGGGCTCTTAAGCTCCAACATTATGATATGACTATTGAGCATCGTGCCAGGACATGCCATATGAATGTTGATGGGTTAACGCGTTTGCCTATTCTTCACCTTGACAATAGTGAAGCTGAGAGGTTGCATGACCTCCTAATGACTCCTGGGGCGTGGGCTGATGAAGATGAGCCTGTACAAAAGATGTTAGCTCGGCACTCTCACAATACCAAGGTGGAGAGCGGGAAGTTGTACAAGCAAATGGGGCAAAATGGTTGCCCTATCTCCGGCCATCTGAGCGCGTGCCTGCGATCATGGAGTCTCATACTCTCATGGGCCATTGCGGAGTCAGGAAAACCTATGAGTGGGTTAAAGTGCGGTATTATTGGGAGGGTATCATGGAAACCATAACGGAAGTCTTGGAAGCCTGCCTGACCTGCTAAAAACAATCCCGCTTCAAATCCCGTTATCAGTACCAACCTACGACGCCACATTAACCTTTACACACCATGAGCTTAAATAGATAGGTCCTCTCCCTCAGACTACCAGGGGTAATCGTTATATCTTGATTGGTATAGTTCATTTTACTAAATGGGTTGAAGCAGTGGCTCCTCCCGCTCAGACTGCCAAAGCCACAGCTAGCTTTTTACATCAATACATCTTCATGTGGCATAGTTGTCCTCAGGTCCTCCTTTGTGATAACAGAAAGAACTTCACTTCCCGGGTGGTAAAGCTTCTTGCCACTTCCATGAGGATGCAACAACTTTTCTCTGCTCCTTACAATCCATCCACTATTGGGGCTGTAGAAAGAGCCTATGGGACCCTGGTCTCTATATTGCGGAAGATGGCCAGTTCAGACCCTCTTCACTGGGATCTCTACTTGCCCAGTGCGCTCATGGCTTATTGCATTAGCTATCACCGTATACTTAAAATGTCCCCTTTCTGAGTGTTATATGGGCGAGAACCTGGGTTACAGCGTTATTAGATTAAAGATGTTTTCTCTGATAGGAGCAATCCTGAACAAGCCATGAGAAAGTTGGCCCAGCATATCATCTAACTACAGTCTGAGGCTATGACTAATTTAGAAAAGACTGTTACCAAAGAAGGCCAAGCTGCAAATAAGCTCCGGGCCCCTCTTCACTCATTTCAGGTATATGACTTGGTCCTCTATTACCACAACTGAATCACTCCAAGAAGTGAAAAGCTTGACTCTATTTGGGAAGGGCCCTTTTCAGTTACCTACAAGCGAGGAGATGAATATTATATCAAATGCCTTGCTTCTGGGATCACCATCAACCAAGTTCATGGGCGCTTCCTTCAGCCCTATTCTCCCCCCAACATTCTTGAGGGGGCGATGTCGGACATTTGCCCTCCAGGCTGAAAAGTAAGAATGTTGGGGGGCAAACAAGGGAAAATCGGAGAAGCATTGGACATTAGCCGCTTCCAATAATACAACTATCAATTTTATTATTAAAAACGATTCCACAAGCCAAAAGACCCTGGCCAACTCTCAGTGGAACCCAATAAATTGGGGCCCTAAGTTTCCTACTAAAACTGGGGACCAATGGAGTGAGTTTCCTTATTCGCCCAGTGATTGGGTGAAATTGATGAAAGCCTTACCTCATGGAGCCAAATCCTCTATTGTCAGCCCCTTTCAGCCATTACCTAAACTAACACAAGTTTAAAATAACCTGATTGGTCCTTCTCGCATATTTCCTAATTTGGAATGTGCTAAGCAATTCAAACCTCAAACTCTAACATGCTAAATATGAATTTTTCGATGAAAAGATAGGGATCTTTCCTGAACCCCCGTGGCTATCAATAAATACACAAAAAATGCTCCAATTCCCAAGTTTTACTATTTTTAACCTTTTTATTTTAAGTGGTTTTCTCCCTCAGTTGTTGATTTTTTAGGCTTATAAGCACCAGCGAGCTAAAAATCTCCAAAAGTCCAACAAGGGCAAACAATTGCCAATTTGCATGTGTTATCAAAACTTAATTATGTTAATGCTTTCAATCAGATTTGGGTGAAGAAAAGTCAGGAATGGCTTGCCGCAATCCTTACAAAACAAGGTATTTTCCTTTTTTGAGTGATTCCTTTTGGGCTAAAGAATGCACCAGACATGTTCTAGAGAATGATCGATAGTGTTTTGGGTGACATCTGATTCACCTGCATGGTTGCATACATCGCTGATATCTTGGTACACTCCCCTACTCCTGAACAACATGAAAAGGACTTGGAGGCGGCAGTGGGTGCCTTACATAAGGCAGGCATGTTCATTAAGCACTCAAAATGTGAGGTTTACAGGGAGGAGGCTACTTTCTTAGCAATCTTGTCTTAAAAGATGTGTACGCCATTCTCCCAACAAGGTGGACGCCATTCGCAAATGGCCAACTCCAATGACCCAAAAGCAATTGAGAAGATTTCTGGGTACTATCATTTTCTTAAAAATTCTCTTGTGCCCTACCCCAGTTAGCCACCCCACTTCATCCTCTCAAAGGTAATAGTGGCTCCTTTCATTGGACGCCTGGGTGCCAGCAGGCATTTGAGTCAATTAAAGAAGTGTTCTTTTCACCCCATTTTAAAACACGCGGACCCCTCCAAATCCTATGTTGTAGCATGTGATGCCTCATCCTTTGTGGTGGGGGCTGTCTTGCTTCAGAAGTATGATGGGTTGGAACATCCAGTTGTCTATTTTCCATAAAGTTCTCTCCCACTGAACAGTCCTGGGCCATTTGTTATAAGGTGTTGGCAGCCGTAGCATGGGCCTTGACCCATTGGCGGAATCTCTTACAGGGCAATTAACATGAGTTAACAGTGCGCATGGATCACCAAGCCCTCCTATATTTTTGCAAGCCACAGAAGTTGGCACATTGTTAGGCTCAAACCTATTAGGATTTGTGTAGTTTCAACTTCAAGCATGAGTTTGTTAAAGGAGCGCTAAATGTACTTCACAACTTCCTAAGTCATAACCTATCACTTTGACCTGCTGACTCAGATGAGGCGGATCTGGTCACAGTGATCCCCCACTCAAACCTTATATATCCGCCTCCCATGGTTTTGACAGTAGATTTAGCTCCTGACACGCCTCTTATTTATGAGGTTTAGCAACCCAAACGGCTTGTGCAGAAGATGTGGACCTTCTGGAGTGGTTGTCCCTCCCAGCTTCAAAACATTCCCTATATTCTTTGGCTGAGGGCCTCATTAAATTTCAGTCACAGGTTTGGGTTCCACCTTCTTTGAGATGAAGTGTTTCAGGCTCATCACAATCCCCCCGCAGTTGGACATCATGGAAATAAGAGATGTATTGACTTAATTAAGCATACCTATAATTGGGCCATTTTGTCAAAGGATATTAAGCCTGGGTCACAGACTGTGTAACTTGCGCATGGGCCAAGTCAGACCAGTCTTGAAAAAATGGTCTCCTTCACTTCTTAAAACATGCAGAGGGTCCATGGACGTTGATGTCCGTGTGTTTTTGCCATTGAACTTCCCTATTCTAATGGGTTCACAGCGGTAATGGTAATTTTTGATTGCTTTACAAAATTATCCCTATTCATTTCCTGATCTTCTGCTAATACTTCCGAGGAAACCTCTTAACTTTTTGCGCGCTACGTGTTTTCTATGGTTACTATCCCTTAGAAGATTGTCAGCAACTGTGGGACCCAGTTTACGGCATAGTTTTGTAATGAGTTTCTGTTGATCCCGAAAATTACGCCCTGTCATTCCACTGCGTCTAATCCCCAGTCTAATGGAAAACTGATGGATTAATCAGATCCCGGAGAAGTACCTCCAGTGCTATGCTGCAGCCGCACAGGCTACCTGGGCTGATGACCTCCCCCTTTCTCAGTTTACTTTAATAATGGGACGCACACCTCTACTAGGCTTTACCCATATGAAGCAACCTTGGGGTACAACCCCTAGTTTTCAGTTGGTCCGTGCCTTTGTCCAGAAGTACCAACTGCCGCTGACCATGCCAAGCATATTTGGGACATACAGACCTTAGTTTGGGAGCATCTTGCCAAGGCTATAAGTGACTACAAATGGTTAACGACTGTAAGTGGCTCACAGAACATGAAATAAAGATAGGACCTATGTCATGCTCAACACGCACCATTTAAAGATGCAGGTGCCTTCTTGAAATTTTGCAAGTAAGAATTTGGGTCCCCACTTGGTGGAAGAAAATTTGGGTAATGGCATTTTCCATTTGAAGCTGCCACCTCACTGGAAGCAACATCCTTTCTTCCATAGATCCCAGATGTCCCCGCTCAAGGGGGCAATCCCTAGACCCAGAGCCATTTGGGATTGAGAGTGCAGAGGAGGCTGAAGTGGAAGGTATTCTGGTATCCCGCCGAACTTGTTGGTCTGTTCAATATTTTTGTCACTTGGAAAGGATTTCCAGCCTATGAGAACAGCTGGATAAGGGCCCAAGATTGCGCAAACTGCTTGGGGCTGGTTGAGGCTTTCCATGTCACCCACCATGAAGACCTTATCCTCCCTAAAGATTGCTACTTTGATAGACATCAAGCTGCCAAAGTCCCACAAAAATGTGGCCTTCACTCAGTTCCCCAGTGGTGGCGCCCCCTTTGGCAAAAGGAAAGGATAATGTAAGTCTGGGGGAGCATCCTCTATGCCTAGAATGGGCGGTGTTCCCATTCCCCATTATAAAGGGTCTGAAGAGGGCAGCTGTCCTCCTCGTCACATGGTGATCTCGCCCATGTGGTAGATGAGCTTTGGGTGAAAGCCAACCTTATGAAGTTTCCACCATCTGTCCCCACAATTGCCTCCACTGGATTAGTATGGTGAATTGATGAAATATGCGCTTAATAATTGGGAGCTGCCACCCCATGGTCTAGAAAGTTCTTATGAAGTGAAAAGCCCCAAGACCTAAAAATTAAGGTCTGGAAGTGGTAAACCCTCAGTCACAAAGCACAAAGGGCTTGCACATTCAGTGATTGAGGAATAGAGTGTCAGATTTTAAAAAAAACTCATCAATGGCATCAGGCCATTGGAAAATGTTGTCATCAGTTTGAAACCTACTTCAAGACCTTTGAGGAAAAAGCCCAATGGGCATGTACCTCTTATTAAGGATGTGTCCAGTGACAAATCCTTGGTCAAAATCGCTAATGGCACCAGGCCTTTAGTAACGTTGTTGCCAATTTGGAACTCCTCTCAAAAAAATTGGGGACAAAGTCCAACAGGCATGTACATCCATTGTCAAATGTTTCCAATAACTTAAAACTCTTCACTTAAAAGTCAGAATCACTGTTTGATCCATCTTGCTTAGCCAAACGGATGCCAAAGTGGCTGGGTATGGGAAGGTTGGGTAACTCAAAACAGTTTCTGACCATATGGGACTGCCCCTATGTGGGGTGGCCTTGGGAGACTTCCATTGCCCATTGGACAAAATCCCATCACACTAAACATTATAAACGTGGTGAAAACGCAAGTTGGGCGTCTGAGGTCAAACTGACAATGACTCGGCCCACCCCTGAAACCTTTGAAGTCATTATAAATTAAATTTGCTTTTCCCCTCCCTCTAAAGTTCTCCAGGTTAGGTCAAATCTTGAGGGCCCTGATCCCATGCTTTAATAAGTTATCTTATAAATTGATCATATATATAAGCATTATAACACACTGAAAAAAGTCTACTTTCTTAATTTTAATTTATTAAAAAATCTCCCCAAGTTCTCATTTTTTATTTATTTTGAATTTTTCTTGGCCAAACTCCATATGGCAAAACAATATGGCCCTTCAGGCTCTACATTGGCTGTGCAATACCAGTCATGATAATACTATAGTTCTTACTTTGCAAAAGGACATGCCTTGTAAGAAATTTCTGGAAATTAAATCTCACTGTCAAGGCCATACGCCAGCAGGATATCAGAATCCTGTGGGCTCATTTGTCTCCACTTCAAGCGAGGATCTACCCCCTTTCCTCTATTTTTTCTAAGCTTGCCTATGGGGATACCAAAATAGTAAATCTGATTGCTCACCTTCCTGCAGCTAGGCCCACTGGGTCTGGTGTTACAATAGCCTTATTTATTGCCAGGGTCCTATTTACACTTGCAACACATTAATGCTCACTTGTCACGCATCTCAGTGTGCAATATAACATCATTTGAGCGGCAAAGCTCTGGCATTCTGGCTTGCCTTTTGGGTGCTTTTGCATTCCAACTGGTAGGACAGTCTAAAATTCATATGTCATTTCCCTGACAGTGTGCGCACTTACATACAATCATACTTACAATCATGCAAAGTATGTAAGTATATATAATACATATTATATAAAATATTTAGAATATCATATAGCTATGATATATTTATATATGTGATATCTATAATATATTAAATATATTAATATATAAAAAATAATTATCTATTTAGTTAAACACATTCACTGGCTGACTTATTAACTAACTGACATCTGAAACCTTTGAGTCTAATAGGGTAACTATTCAGTTGAGTGGGTAAAAATTAGAAAATAATATTTTACTTGAAACTATTGAGTCAGATAGATTCAATCTATCTGGGTGAGTAGGTGAAAATTAGAAAATAAAATCCAATAAATCACCAAATTGCTCACTGAAACTAATCAAGTCTGATATGGTCAATCAATTTGGGTGAGTGAGTAGTACTGACAAATGTTATTGAATAAACCAGATTGCTCACTCAAAACTAAACAAAAATCCTTATAGTGTTTTAAGTAGATTAAGTAAAGGTAAGATAATCAGCTCACAAGCCATGAGGGCAACAGCAAAGCTGTTAGTCTGAGTGACTCAAGAATAGCATTTGCACAGCCTATAGGCTGTCAGTGTGAGTTTATAATCTGATTTACTATAAATACTGTAGCAAAGCACAGGTATCTGAATGTTAGGTTTATATAATTTTTAAAGCCTAACTAATTTGGTTTCCCTAGATTAAAATACTTTTGGAAATTTAATTAGAAGATGAATTGATAGTTTGGAAGGCATGTCAAATACTCAATAATTTTTAGTATAAAGAGATTTTTCAGGTAGCAGTTTAGTGTTATTTGATTGATTTGATAGTTTTTGTTTGGCTGAGTGATTGCTGGTGTTTAGTTGAATT
The DNA here is from genome assembly GCA_022478985.1 of Massospora cicadina. Classification (NCBI taxonomy): domain Eukaryota; kingdom Fungi; phylum Entomophthoromycota; class Entomophthoromycetes; order Entomophthorales; family Entomophthoraceae; genus Massospora; species Massospora cicadina. The sequence continues at coordinate 55,042 of JAKSZP010017529.1, forward strand.
GTTGGGACACAGTTTATTTTTGAAGGGTGATTAGTTATTGGTTGATTTAATAAGTTCATTTTAGGTTTAGCTGAGTGGTTAGTGGTTTTTAGTTGATTCAGTTGAGCAATTTGATTTGGCTAAGTGGTTATTGTTTATCTATAACTTAATATCTAAATTAATATATCTGTATATCACTTTTCTTTCTCGTTGCAAACACTTTTGCAACCTATTCAATTCAAGACTGAATCTAGTTTGATAATCTCACAGAGGAGATTAGTCTTCGCCCATGTCAGGGAGCAGTTGGGCAAGCAAGGTAAGAGGAGCAGGCGGAAGGCCCGCGGCCTCCAACATTTGAAAACGCCCCAGAGAATCTGGCGGAATAGACAAAGATCTTAAAAAACTGGCGGTCACAATTTCCCCAGAGATACTCGCATGGCAAGCATGATGCAACCAGTACATCAACACGCCACACTTCAGCCACATTCGTCAGTGGAATTTGGAGTCCATGTGTATCTGGACATCCAAAAAACGGCCTTATGGGAAAAATTTTGTGAAGATGTACACAAAATTTTCCCAACGGCGGTGTACGTTGCACCTCACTCCATGTCGCACAGTTGGCTAGACCTAGGTTTTGAAAGCAAAATAGCAGCAGATGAGGCTGCAGTGGTGCGCATAGTGGTCAAAATCCCCAGAGGGCAATGGGTTGTTGAAACCAAATGCACCAGATGGACAAAATCAAACCAAATTTTCCTCACGTTTGTATTTTTGCCTACTACAGTAAAACGTGACATTTTGGAGCAACACCTGAAAGATGGTCTCGCCCTATATGGCGAAATACAATCTTTTGAAATGCAACGCTTCAAACTGATGCCACACCTGTGCACCGGCAAAGCCATCGCAGTTCTGACCCCAACTGAGGAGTTCACGAAGGACCTAATCCAGATCCCACACTCCACTTTTATTGATATTGCAGGGCATACCACCCACCCATTCTGGGTAACCGTGGACAGCACGCCCCCCATTTGCACCCACTGTGATGCGTTTGGCCATAAGGTGCATGCATGCCCCATCAAGGAGGGCATCACATTCCAAGAGCACCCCACGGTTGCCATGGCCAGCGGAGAGGCGCACTATGAACCAATTGCAAGCACCAAGGAGGCTTTCCCGTGGAGAGCACAAGGCTGCTACCTATTGGTAAAGCCCATCTCCCCGCAGGAGTGGAAGAAGGCCAAGCAGGCCCATAGGGCCAAAGCCAAGGAAGCGGCCAAGGCCACCACCACTATCCCACACTCACAACGCCAGGAGGACATGGAGACCTTCGCAGTGGAAGCAACTCAGGAATTCATCATCCAATCAGATTGAAAAGCCCATGCTGAGCGGGCAACTCAATCTGAGGATCTGATGGGAGATTTGATCTCACCCAATCGCTGCACCTAAGCTCCAGTCAAAACTGACTTGGGACCTATCCCAACTGAAAATAATTTTTTTGACCCGCTCAACGGTGCACCAAACTCATCCGCACCACAAAAAATTAGTCTGACGTCAGTAAAACTAAAAGTGAAGGCCAAAGCCAACGCGACTCTTTCCGCAAAAATCAACAAAAACCCCAATAGCATTGCTAACACCCACGAGCTGTGAAAGCCCATGGGGACCTTGAAGAGGCTGGTGGGCCCGGGGGCCCACCCCCTCACACCTAAGGTGCAATGAGGGAAACCTTCACTCTAGGGACATTGAATATTGCCAGACTCAAGGCCTCCCCGTCCCAGGCTAGGAAACTGAGTTTTTTACAACACAATTTACCCGTGGATATCCTGGCCATACAGGAGTCCCACTATCCATGAGGTTCAAGGAAGCTTGGAAAACAATGCTCCTCCCATCCCTATCCTTTTGGTCAAAGCACTGTGGGGTGCTAATTCAGAAAAATAAATTTTCAAATTCACATCCTCAGAAACATTCCTAAATGGCCGAGTGCTCATCATCACCTTCTCGTGGGCTGATGTTGCACATGCAATCATCAACATCTATGCCCCAAACAGTGCACACGAGCATCAGGAAATTTTCTCATTGGTCAAATCCCTCCCGCTACCCCCTGATTCTTTCCTAGTTGGTGACATGAACTGTTGGCTAACCTCACCAACGGACCGGTGGCCTCCCTCACCCTCCATCCCACAGGGTCACATAGAACTACGCATTCTAAAAGCCACCCTTGGGTTAATGGATGCGCTGCCACAACATGCCCCACTGCTCGAAAACATGATGCGTCCCCACGTCCACAATGGCAATTAAGGTCCATGACCCACATTGACCTTATTCTAACGCTGGCGGAATTCCAACCCCACATCTCCCACTTTAAAACAACAAAAATGGATTTCCCGACCACCGACTGGTCTCAATAACCTACCACTTACCTGTCACAGTTGCAGAGGCCCCACATTGGTGCAAAATCCGCCCCCTGAGCTTGCGTCGCCAGGATTTTCCACGTGGGTGGAAGAGGCAACTTTGGCAAAATTGTTTGTTGCACCGTTTTGCACAGACCCCATTTCCACATGGGCAACTTTCAAAGAGGACACCATCCGCCACTATTGCCATCTCTCCTCCAGATGCTCATGAGCCACATTGGCGGTTATCTCACGCGCTCTGGCAGAATTGGCCCACTTGGAGTATAACATTCCAGCCACAGGATACAGCCCTACATGGGGCCAGAAGTGGGCGGAGGCAGCCGCCCACCTCAATGCATTCGAAAGGTAACACAAACATCAGGTTTGTGTCCAATACAGGGCCACATGCATCACTAAAGGCAACAAGTGCAACGCATACTTCTTTAAAAAAATTTTTGCACCATGCCAGAGTGTGGCCTGCACACAGGTGCGAAGATCAGATAATTCCATTACGGACACAAAGGCTGAAGTGGCAATCAAAATGCAAAAATATTACTCCATTTTATACCGAACCAAACCAATTCAGCTGGCCAAAATGGCGGAATTTCTTGACCGAGCTCATATCTGCACCATTTTCTGATACCCGGAATAATGAATTTAATTACTCCAAATGAATTATGGACAGCCATTTGTGGTGCGCAAAAACCGAAAATGCCCAGGCCCAGATGGCATTCCATATGAGTTCTACAAAAAATATTTCAAATATATATCCCCATTGCTGCTAGCCTCACTTAACCAAAGCCTGTTGGAAACGTGCCTCCTACCAGGAGGACATGAGGCCTTTACTGTCACACTTTCAAGAAAGGGGATAAGCTTGACTTAGCCAACTGGCTCCTTATTTCTCTAACAAACACAGACACCAAAATATTAACAAAAATCATGGCTAACCGTTTAGGGACTGTAGCATCTGCCACCATCTCCCCAAAACAATTCGGTTTTTATCCCCAGAAATTTGATTTGGGATAATGTGCACTCTGTGGCTAATGCATGTCAGTCCAAGGCCTCTGGGGCACTGGTATTCTTGGACCAACAAAAGGCCTATGATAGAGTAAACTGGGAATGCCTAAGGGCCTGCCTCCATCAATTCCGCCTACCCCCCCACTTCATAAACGGGTAATGCTGCTCACAGAATCTGCGACAATGGCAGTGCGTGGCCCAGGCTTCCTAACGGAAGTAGTCCGCCCTCAAAGGGGCTTGCGACAAGTAGACCCCCTAAGCCCACTCTTATACAACTTCAGCTTTGACCCACTATTGCAAAATGTGAATGCTCAACTCACTGGAGTCCATGTGCCAGGCCAAACCCTAGTCAAGATGATGGCATTTGCAGATGATTGCGTGGTGGGGGTGTCTAATAACAAAGATGCACGCGCGCTTGAAGCCCTCATCCAGGAATATTCCCGGGTAAGCAACGCGGCACTGATCGCCTCCAAAACCGAAATCATCCTCCTTGGTCAGTTTCAGAACTGCTGGGCCCCAGCAAGTAGTTCCCAACCTGGCCCATCTGCTCGCCCACATCCACGCCTTACTAACTCAACACACACCGCTCCACTGGTGCTCCCCTTCGTGCCACGTCCTACCATAGGACCGGTGCACCATCTGGGCGTGTGGATGGAGGCAGGCGGATATGCGTCAGCAGTAATGGAGTGCCGTATACTGGACAACGTGACGAAGTGAATCGCCTCTCTCAGAGCCCACCCTACTACCCTCACTGGCAGGGTTGTTCTTGCCAACTCTATGCTCCTATCCAAAGTCTGGTTTGGAGCCCACGCCATCCCCTTCTCCCCAAGCTTCTTCAAATCCCTGTATGCTTTGCTGCAAGGATGGCTTTGGTCAGGCAGCCCTCCACCAGTATGGCTAGAGGTCATGTTTGGCCCTCATCATCAAGGTGGCATGGGCCTGCTTGACTTCAAAGCCCATGCTGCCAAGATACTGGGCACCTGGATCGCAGCCATCACCAAACCTACACTCCCATCCCAACACTGGTCCCGCGCAGCCCGCTCCAACTTCTCCCAAGCCTTGGGCCTCTACAATCCATCAAACCCCCACTCCCTGATGAAATACCTCGCATCACACACATCGGCCGCAGGTCCTCACAGGACTAAAACCCACTACAAACAAATCCTACTCTCCATGCGAAGCGCAGAGTGGAGAATTTGTATTAGTGGACATACAACCTGAAGAGGCCGCCCCTCTCCTCAGTTCACACAAGAGGTACAGGGGCTACCCATCCATGATGGCGTGATCCCCATTTGACCCCATGTCCTATCCAGGGTGGACTACCTGGACATGATGGACATCCCTTATTCCACTGAGACCCAAAAGACTATCTGAAAATACGCACACCATCCTCTGTTGCAGCCTCAAGTCCGCTCCCATGTGTGGCGCTGCCTGAGGCGGGTGTATCATACAGCTGAGCGCTCTAACGCTTTACACTCATCCTGTGTCATGTGTGGCCAGTATGGAACGCTGTTCCACCGCCTAGAGAAGTGCCCCACCTCTAAAGTGATATGGCGCGAAATCCAACATCTGCTGGGCCAGGATCAAACGCATCCCTTCAGTCTGTCAAGAGATATGTTTGCTTTATCAATGGCCTCCCCCTTCCACCCTCCCTCCATGCTCTGGTGGTTGCAATCGCCATGTGGACTATCCACACGATTGTCTTGGATGCCATCGCTGGCTCCATCCCCACCCTCCCAGAAGCTGTCCACAGATTCTGGTCTCATTTGGTGGACCACTTTCAAGTGTGGATGTTTGGATACCTCCCACCGCATCGCTGACAGCTGGTCTCCTCCTGGTTCCCAGTCTGGTTCATCAAATCAGACCCCTTCCTCTACACGTGCTCAATAGTGGCTACGGCCCCTTCACACGTTCCCTCCCCCTCCCCATAAGTGGCGTTCCCGCTGGCAACAAGAGATAGCATTGCTTCTCTGGGGTGCCTCCCCTGGTACTAAGTTTGTCTTTCCTGAGTCATATCTGGAAGTGTCCATCCCATGGTCAGCCTTCCCCACAATAAATTTAAAATCTAAATTTAAATATATCTGTATATCTAAAATTTTATAGACACCATATTAAAGCATGGGTAATGAATGCTATATATTATAAATTATAATATATATATATTATTGTATATAATATTTTATTATAATTAATAATAAAATTATATATATATTCCCTCAGGTTGGGACCATCTAGTACTAAAAACAATTATATATATATTATAGGAGTGGTTAGCCTGGCAGGGTAATTCCTGCTTCCACCCTAGTGAAGGTTTTGTTCATTACAAGTTCAAAACCTGTACTGGATATCAAATTCTCAGTGTGGTATATTTTTCCCAAGGTTAACCAACCTTGAATACTTTTTTATAAATATTATATAAAACTATATAATATATTATAAGTATAAATATATATACTTACATTATAATATATAATAAAAATAAATGTAGGTTTTGCATATGAATTTATGTAAATGCGTATACCTTGCTTTTCTTACAGTTGTAAATGAGAATTAAGTTTAAAGTAATTTTTTAGCAATGAAATTATTTTTTACTTTTTAGTGCAATTTTTTTGGTTAAGTTGTGTTTTTTACTTTATATTTCTTATTTATAATTTATTATTTTATACTATTTTCTCTCTTTAAGAAAAGCAAGATTTTATAGTATTCATTTTTTCTTATTTTATTTATTTTATTTGAGGTGGGCTGACCTAGGGGCAATGATGCACTGATTAAGGGGAAATCAAACAATGGCAAAGGAGGATAAAACCTGGAAAACCTCCATGAGTGGTGTTCTGATAGGTCATGAATTCCATGGACTGCCTTGCTATTCAAAATCTCAGCTTGGGGCATTGGTGCGCAACACCAACACATTCAGTCATCCTTTACCCACAAGTTCATGTACCAGAATTCAACTTGGGAGCAGTGGTCACTGAGTCCCTACTCTGCTACTGGGGTATCTTCCCTACTATAGTGGTATCTTGCAATTCATTTTTAATTATCTTCTAACTAGTAAGAACTTTAAAATTTGGCACACTTATGTATTTCTGATAAAAATATAATAATCCATTAATTTCCTATAGTTAAAATAAAAAGTTTTACATGTAATAAGTAAAAAAACCTATATAGTTTTGATGGTTGTCGTTATATTGTTGCAACTGAGAAGTTTAGTATTCAGTTAAACTTGAAAACTTCAAGTTAACTACCTTCCAGACTAGCTAGAGCTATGGAATTTGGCATACTTGTGTATCTCCCAAGACAATATAATAACTGTTGGGCTTCACCACAATAATAGGGAAGCCTCAAATTTGGGTTCTTAAATGGCTTACCATTTTTACTATGACCTATTTGAATTTAACTTATATTTATAAAGTGAACATTGTCAAGGTGATGCAACAGATGTACTATTATGTTATACTACTAACGCTTGATGTTTTGTTAGACTATAGTTCAAAAGTATTAGCCTTGACACTCTATTGCCTCAACAAATCCTCTATTACCATTCCCTTGAAATTACTTGATGAATCACATTTACAACCCCATTCTGACAAGCTTAAGTGATTTCCCCTATTCTCGCCTAGTCTCTATTTTTTCTGGCCATATTAAAGGGCTAGGATGGAAGTTAATAAAGGCCCTGTTTTACTTTTAGGTTGATTGACCTAGTTAAATTTAACTAAAGATTTTCCTGCTAAAAAGCAACAATTTTTACTTTAGTTCTGTTAAGCTGCCATGTGGTTTTGTTAGGAGCCTACCTGTAATGCTCAAGTTCTAGTAGAGGTGGTGGAAGAGGGCCCACCCCACTACAGGGGATACTTCTCTGAGAAGAAGTTAAACAAAGCACCATACAGAAAAATGGTGCATAGAAGCACCAAAGCAAGGATGGCATGCATTTGGTAAGTTTGGACCTAAGGTAGCTCAGCAAACAATACTAAGAAGTGTAAATAAAAAAGATAAAATGAAAGTTTTTTTATTAAACCAGTCAACCAATAAGAAAGGTTTGTCTTGAGGAAACATGAATAAACATAGATGGCGATAAACCTGGTACAAGCAGAGGGGGCGCTCTTCAGTACTTACATAGGACCTACCCATCTCTTACCATTAGCATTCTCCTTATAAGTTTGCATAGCTGTATCCAAATTCGTGGTAACCCCTGGTGTACTTTCTTGATAGTCCTAGCAAAGTGAACTACTAATTCCACTTTAGATCCACAGCTGGGCTCCATGTTGAAGGCAGGGTTGAAACCAAAGTTGGCAAAGAATAATGGAACAACCAATAGATGCATGTTGGGCATTGTTATAGCTAATTTGGGCCATGGGAAGATGGGAAGCCCATTATGATCAGTCTGCGGAAATGTAACACCACAGGAACTTTTAAAACACTGAATCACTAGTTCAGTCTGCTCATCTGATTAGTGTTGATAGGCAGTAGAATGGCAGGGGCAAATTTGAAGAGTTTTGCACAACTCTTCCCAAATTACAGATGTAAATTGGAGACCTCATTTACTAATTATCTCCTGGGACACCCCATGAAGGAAAAACACATGAGACACAAAGATCCATGCCATCTCCGCTGCAGAGATGTGGTTCTACAGGGAAAAAGTGGGCGAAATTTGTAAAATGGTACACCACTACGATGATGGCATTGTAGCCCTCAGATGCAGGTAATTTCACAATAAAATCCAACAATTGAGAAGTCCAAACCTTTTGTCTTTTTAAATTGGTACCTACAATCCCTTGAGGGGCTGGCGTTTAGGCTTCATTTGATTGCAGACTAGGCACTCCTTACAATACCTGGCAACCTGGGCAGCTAGTACCTTCCAATTATAGATGTGGCAATTTAGCTCCAAAGTCTTTGCCTTACCAGGGTGTCCAACAGTGATCTCATCATGATGGTACCAGATGATTTCCAGGCGAAGTCGCCCAATGTGAACCCACAGTCATTCCTAAAATACACCATTTTGTCCTTAATGTAGTAACCCCTGGTAATGTACTCCTGATTTAATTCGCTCTTGGAGAGTACCATAGTATACTCTTCCAACAGGGGCTGTGAAAGAACTACCTTTCTGAACATACCATATTCCTCCGAGGTTTCCAGAAGAGCAAGCCCAGATACATGTTCCAGGGGAGAGGGACGTTGGGACACAATATTACACGGTGGTACCATCAAGTGGGTATTGTGTACCTCTACCTCCTTAGGGTCTGGAGCTAACGCAGGGTTACATCTCAAAGCATCCACCAATCCATTCTCCTTGCCTTTTGTAAAATCATAAAGGAATACAAATTGGGCTAGGGTCTCATGCCAACGTGTTTGTCATGGGGTCAGGACATGAGGTGCGCAGTGGTACAAAAAGGAATAGTGGTCTTATGAACTTGGAATGGTAGAGATAAGCCGTGCAAATGATGCGCTAATAGGTCAGCACCTCAACCACTGCTAATATCTTTGGCATAAACAGTTTAATTAGCTCTGGTAAGGACATTTTCCTGGTAAAATATCCCACTGGTTGCTTTATTACATCTCCACCCACTTGTAACAAGGCAGCCGCTTTTGTGAAGTTAGAGGCATCAGTAGCCACAATGAACTCTTTTTCTGGATTACATGGTGAAGGATAGAAGTATACAGAAGGGTGCACTTTACTGCTTGGAAGGCATCGTGAAAAATGGGGGACCACTGGAGAACTTTTTCTACACTCACCTAATACATGGGCGCCGCCACCTCAGACAAATTTAGCAGAAATTTCTTGAGGAACGTACACGTCCCCAAAAACTCCTCAATTCTTTAACTGAAGATGGGGTGAGACACTCCCAAATCGCCTTCTCCCTGTCTAAAGTTAACATGAGCCTTGACCAAACATGACATTGCCCGGGAAGGTGAACTGGAACTTATAAATTCAAATATACTTATTTTCAGCGTAAATTTAGCTGCCTCCAAATTCCCTACCACTTGCCGCAGGTGTATTTCATGGGTTTCTTGATCAGGGGAAAACACCATAATATCATTCATGTAAGCCACCGCGCATACTCGCAGCAGGTCTCTCAATACCGCATCTATACAACGTTGGAAAACAGCAGGTGCATTTTTAAGACCAAGGGCATATTTCAAGAATTTTAATTATCTTTATGGTTCAATAAGCGGTGAGCCACTCCTGGCCATTCTTGGTACAGATCTTATTAAACGCATTTACTCAAATTCAATTTGGAATAGACTCTAGGCCTCTCTACATATAGAGAAATATGTGAATCTACTGGGGTGGGATGCAAATCTGGTACTATGACGTTGTTTAGATTCTCATAATTTATGCATGGGCGTAAGGTATCATCATCTTTCTCTACAAAGAGAATTGGGGAGCATACAAGAAAAGTACGCTGAAATATTGCGCCTCTAACTAACTGCTCCTTAACCCGCTGATCTAAGGCTGCTTTCTCCCATGCGGTTAAAGGGTAAATGGGCGAAGATATATGCACCATATAAACAGTGAGTTTGAACTCATTATCAAACTCTGAATAAACAGGTAGTACACTGGCTGAAGCCGCAACAAACAAAAATCCCAGCTTTTTTAAGAAAGAAGTTAAGGGTACCTCAAAAGAGGGCTTCAGCAACGGAGCGAGACTGAATTGTGGACCTTTGGCCATTGGGGCAAATTACCCTGAGAGTTAGCTTCAAACAAGGGGAAAGCTAATTCGTGACTATCTTTCAGTAATAATGAAAAAATATTGCCTTTCAAGTTAGTCTTGACATCAACCTTTCGCTACCACGCCACTCCCAAATTAATGAGGTACAAGAGGTTTAAATTTTCTGGAAGCTGCCATCCAAATGTTATTTGCCAACTTGATAATCCATCAACCCAAAACCTTCAGTGTGGGAATACTTTTTGGAAGCCCCTCCCTTAACCATATCACCTGGCAAGTAATTCAACTCAAGGTAGTCAGATAAGTCTTGGTCAATAAAATCCTTAAAGGCTCCTGTATCCACCAAGATAGCTGTGTTTATTTTCCCTAAACGGGATGAAAGGGTAACAGTCAATAAAAAATATCAGAATGGTCTTTATTCATAGCAATAACACCAAACATCACCAGAAAACCCTTCACCAGGCATAAGCATACCTCCAGGATAAGTTTTTGTATCATATAATGGAGAGGGATAATTGGCCAGACTCATTACTGAGGGCATATATCCCTTAATATCTTCAGCAGTTGCAAAAACATTTTCATGTTTTAGAAGTCAATTTTCCCACCTCCTGTGTTTTGCAGATCATGTTACTGGTCAAACGCAGGTTCTCTAGTGTATGTTGTTACACAGTAATGGGGTCCGAGCCAGAGCTGCAAGAGGTGATGAATAACTCATTTAGATTTATACAATTTGCACTATAAAACCTTTTTTGGTGTTAACAACCTCATATTAGATCCAATGGCCCGTAATTTATTGTTATTCAGGGCCATCACCACCAAGTCCTTCGTTGATGATCCAGATGGCACCATAGGAACGTGTTGCAAAGAAAAAATTAATTTACTTGAACAAATTACGTCAACTTTGGGGCTAAAAACACATGAACTCTCAAATTTCACCAAAACGTGGAAAGGATTGGTGGGAAGCTCTGCACCAATCAAGGGAAACACAATAGCTTGGGAGCCTTATTTATAGGGGCTACCGCAGGTGAAATCATTGCAGCATAACCAGCTGGAACAACTAATAAACTCTTGGGCTTGGCCCCTGCCCGCCTCAAAATTCTGCTAAAAATGAAGAAATGGAAGGATAAGAAACCTCCTTTTTCAGTGTGCGTGAGTTTTTGTGGCCAATTTTTATTAGCCATCCTGGGTATAACAATGATGGCCCAGTTAATTGTCCCCTTTTGGGTTGGGGTGGGGAAATTTCCCCAAAAGGCTTTAATCAGATGATCAAACCTAGATGGGTAAGCTTGCAACACTAGAGTGTCCTTTGCGGAGCATCCAAAGCGGCATGGAAAAATGACTTTTTGGAAACAATGGACACAATTAAGCCCATGACACAAGGAGATTCATAAAAATAAGGGCACTCAAAACGCCAAACCCCATGTTGCACAAATGACCCTAGGGTAAAGCTGGTAGCGGCGGAATAAGGTTGCTCTGCCCCCAAGAGTCACTTCAAACCCTCTATAGTCTCTAAAACCCACAACAAAGTATCATATATGTAAAACATCATGGCAGGTGCCTAGGTTAGAAGCTGACACAGCCACTCAACTACTGGAGGAGGGAGTCAGGTCTGGTTCTATTATAGTGAAAAGAAGTGGTGGGAAACTTAGAAACCTGAGCAACTGGGCCTCAAACGGTCCATAATAACCATGTCCTCACCAAAAGGGTGTAGTTGCTTTGCAAGCAGCAAAAAGGAAATGCTTAGTTGGCACATCGCCAATAAAAGTGATAAAACCATGGACAAGAGCGTCCCAACCATGGTGCACAGCCAAAGAGCCTGATTACTAAAAAAACATTCATATGGAATAAGCCTCAGTGAGACTAAAAAATATGGTTAGTCAACTAGTGTTAGAACATATTAGTAATGCTCCAGTTCCAGTAGAGGTGGTGGAAGAGGGCTCACCCCACTACCAAGGAACACTTTACTATGAAAAAGGGAAACAAAGCACTGCGCAGAAGGATGGTGCACAGAGGCTCAAAGCAAGGATGACATACTTTTAAAAATATGGACCTGAGGAGGTCAGTAAATAAGACTAAGCAAATGAACATAAATAAACTACAATGACAGGTTTTTGATTAAACCTTTCAACCTACTTGGAAGGTTTGTTTTGAGGAAACATTTATAACATGGGATGGAGAATTATTAATCTGAAGGATTATTAATAAACCTAAACAAACTGATAAGTGCACAATATCATCAGTCATGGTAATATAGCTCAAGTAGGTCTGAACTCAAGCTATTGATTGCAGCTGAATTCCTCCAGATTTTGCAGTATTTTAAATTGAACGGGTTTAAAAACCCCGTTCTTCAAGAAACCATAATGTTTTGTCTTCATTAGTAACAAAGCTGGTGCTTTTTTCCCTTAATGTAACACTGGGTGAGCATCATGCAAGCCCCAGAACCAACTTGGGCATATCTTGCCTATACCTGCATAGGTTCAGGGTAAGCTTTAGGTCAGAAAGTCCCACCAACTTAATCTTTCTGGCCTCCTCACGCATAGCCTAGCTTTACAATCTGTACCCTCAATTATGACATGTAACTATGACCGATTTAACTTGATTTAGCTAAGCTTCCAAGTGATTTCCCTAGAGATTAAATGTCTTCTAGGTGAATTTTGGCTGGTGCTACCAACGCCTAATAAGTGTGCACCTTTGAAGGACTTGGTCTATAATATTACAAAAAACCCCAACACTATTCATTTTAGAATTGTGAAAATTGCGAATTTTACATAAAACACTTACTAAAACATTTTTAAAATGTTTTATATTATATAATTGCTTTTCTTAAACTCACAATCTTGTTTGTGTTAAAATATTTTACTTATTCGAGGTAAGCCAACCAGGGGACAGCCATTACTGAAACCTAAACTAAACTAAACACTAACGTAACTAATTGGTTCAAACAAAACGCCCAAATGAGCGGATTGAGTGATACACTTCAAAAACAACCAACCAGGTGGGCAGCGGAAACCACCTAGCCCTACATGGCAGAAGGAAAGGGGGTTGGGGGGCTCATCTTTGGCAGCTATTTTTCCTCCCATAGTATAGTGCATGTAACGGCAGACAGTAAGGGCGTTGGGCATTTGCGGCATGTGGCTCAATATATCTAATAATTGGAATTTCATGGGAATTGCCAACTAGGTAAATGGCACTGATATATTTGGTTAAAGATTATTCAGCTTTAATTCAGGCATCTGAGAGCTTATACGTGTGGCAATATTGATTCAGGTAATCTTAATTTTTTGGTTCTGTGCTATAGTTGCCACGTTCTGGATAGCATTGTTAACATTTTTGTATAGCTGTTTTACTGTGATTTTACTCTTTTGAGTAAGAGTTTTGGGATAACAGGAGGTGGAATTCCTCATGTGAGCATCGCCACTGATTAGGTAACAGCTTTACAAAGGGCTTGACAATCTGGTGTTGCAGCTGCTTTGACTGCAAGCTGGTGATTACTGCAAAATGATCCTGCATTTGGCTGTGGGGTATATAGTTGAGGGGTGTATTTGGCATCCAATTATGCATTAATGAACTGCTCAATTTGCAGAGATGGTTCTTCAATATGCTTACCTGATTCATCAATTTCAGCCAATAACTCCCATGGGTTTTTGGTTGAATTGAATTGGGGAATCAGCGTACAGTTGAGGTTTGGTTGATTCTTTTTGAGGAAGCATGGGATCAAACTGGGATCCAATCTGATGCTTGATTAGAGGAATTGTGTGTGGCATTGGGGCGAGGAGGAGGCTGATTGGTGGCTGCAGGTGCAGCTGCAGCTTCCAGTTTTGGGGGAGAGACAAAAAGGATTGTTCCTTATACCAGAACTTGTACAGGGTAGGCAGCAGATTGGAGGTCAGCGGAGGAGTCATCTGATATGTTGGAAGTGGTGCAAGGAGGGGCACTTGCTTTTTGAGTGGTCCAACTCAAAACATGATGGACAGATTGTCCACCCACCCTTGACGCAGGCCCAAAAAGGATGGTTGGGCGCTGAAGGAATAATGGTGCGAGGGGGAATTGACATGGCAATTTTACTAAATTCAGGGCTGATCGTGGCATATGCCCAAGGCCCAGAAAGTCGTGTGGCCCCATTTGGGACCACAAATTGTAAGATGGGGTTGGAGCCATAGGCTTCCAAACTGTCCATCAGCTCCTGGTGGAGCACTTCAGGGGGAGGTGGGTGGGTAAGCCAGCAAACTGGACCAACAAGTGGTGTCCACTGGGAGCCAGGTCTGAGTTGTGGGGAGGGGGTGCCCTGGAATACCATGGGTAAAGTTGCTGCAGTGGCAGCGTCATCTTCACAGGTGAAGCCAAGGTCAAAATACCCCTTATAGGGGCAGAAATCTATGACTCTAGCGGGTGTCATCACCACCAGTGCCATTTTGATAATGGCTTGGTCGTGGTACAGGAATATTTTCCCATATTTGACCCTTTTGCTGTAGTGCATATTGCTCTGGGGAGCATCAGAGGGCAGCGAGGTACTGCATGGGTATGAGCAAGGTAAGCGACAAGATCTTTATGAGGAACAAATCACCCCATGGGTTTGGAATGACTGGTTGAACCAGTCTGAGCGCATTTTCCTGCTGGACAGAAACTGGTGGGGGGAGTTTCGCCATTGCCCCACACTGGAGCAGCTGGTGGAGAATCTGATGACATCAGAGCAAAACTACAATGGGCGATTAGGATTTGCTTTTATTAATTCATGTAATCTTTCTTGGAAAGTTATGCCGAGTGGAGGAGAGTTTTTGTGTTAAAAATCTTGCATTCTTAATTAATACATATACTGACATAGTCTATTGATGAAATTTTGCATAGGAATTAAGGTCATGTGACAATTTAATATTCCACCATGATTTTTTTCAATTTTCATAGTAAAATAAAATTTCTTATAGTAAGTGAAAAACATATGTTTTAAATAGCAATCAGAATATTGGTACATTTAACAGTTTGTTATTTAATTGATTCATTAGTTATAAATGGGTTTACCAAGGCTATGGTGGTCATGTAGCTAATTATCAAGTGTATTATTTTATTTTAAGGTTTAAACTGGCGAAATATTAAAAAAGGCTAAAAGGTCCAGAATAGCCTTTTTCTCTAAATTATTATAAAAGACTTCAAAAAGGATATGATTTTTAATCTAACCTTTATGAATATTTCTTGTTTTTTTATGCTTGTTTAAACATAACTCTGAAGCTACAAGATCAATTTAGTTGAACTTTTTTTAAAAAAGAGGATGCTTCTACTTAGATCATACTCCTATTTTATAAGAGATGGTTTTGTATCTGACCAATATTTATTAATTATATTGGAGTTACCCAGCATTGCTCAGGTTTATTCATGAGCTCTCACTGACATAGCCTAAATGCTGTGCCAATACTATTCTTGAGCCATTCAGGCTAATAATTTCGCCGTTGCCCTTGTGGCTGGTAAGTTGGATATCATAAATCTACTTGACAATCTAATCAAAACTCTAACACTGTTTTTATCTAGTTTTGGGAGAGCAATTTAGTGAATTATGCAATATATCTTCCTATATTTTTAACCACTTGTCCAAATAGATTGAACCTACCAGACTTGATGTCAGTTATTAGAGTTAGAGTTTTATTAGGTAATTGCTTTTTCAAGTTTTAGGTGAACAATTTGGTGAATTATGTAATATATTTGCTAATTATTACCTACTCACACAAGTAAAATGAACTTATCAGACTCAATGATTTCAGAATTATAATACTCACCCACTTGCTTGTATATATTAAATCTTTTAAACTCAAGTTTTCAGATGTCATTCTTTCAACATTTGTGTTTTATAAATTGTTTTTATTAGTTTTCTGTGGTGTCTTTCTGTATTTGATTATATCTTGCAATTGACTTTTAACTACTTTTTTAAGTTTAATTAGAGCTTTTAAAATTTGGTACACTTATGTATCTCCAATAACAATAAAATAATATGCTATTAAAATATATTTTTATATTCAAAATAAAAGTTTATATATATAAGTGAATATATATATATATATTTAATGGTAGTTAGTATATTGTTATAACTAAGCAGTTTGGTATTTGGTTGATACATTAGTTCTAAGATAACTACCTTCCAGCTAGCTTATTCTATTAAAATTTTGGCACACTTATATATCTTCCATAACAATACAATAATTTATTGTGTAGGAATCCAGTTTTTTTGTTCTCGCTGGTGCACACGCCACAGGATCCCACAAAAGCTTTTAATAAGAATATGATTTAAACACTAGTAAAAACTTGATATTTTGTCATTTTTATTAGGAGCGTGGGAGTAAAAGCTAAAAAAATCATCTTGAAATCCGCTTGATATGTATTTAAAATAATTTTGAGGGTTGGGGGAAATTTGAGGATAGTTTTGAAATAGCTTTGATGCTTCTTAATCAGGTATTATGGCTTTCACTTTTATCAGATCATAAGGAAAGTGAGTAAATTTTGATAACATGAAGGTCGGGGTTTTGAGGCAGAATGTGCCCATGTGGTAATGTTTTAATTTTTTACCCAATCACCATTAGATATAAAACTTTCACATTGGGGGACCTCCATCACCCCTATAAAAGGGGGTGGTCCCCGCGAAAGCGCTTGGAAGGACCTATTTGTGGATGGGGCATGCCTTCTGATAGTCGCCCCATGGTTTGTCGCTGAATTGAAAAAATCTGATCACTAGATTTTACATTAGATGTCCATACAGGTTTTAAACCAGTGTTACCCCAATTAATGGGGTTCCACCAAAAATCAGCCAGGGTCTCTTGGCTGATATCTTTGATAGCATTAATATTAGAATTACTATTAACATCTTCAGATAATCACAAATGGCCAACATTTCCCTTTTTCAGCTGAAATTGACCTAATACATTATTCTTTTTTAGTTGTAAGGGCAAATTTTTGACATCACCCCCTCAAGAATGTTGGGGGAGAGTAGGGTTGTAGGAAACGGCCATGTATGCAATTAATGGTAATACCAGTATCTAGCAATTTGATGTAATACTCATTTCCCCTTTTGTAAGTGATGGTGAAGGGACCATACCAAACTGATCCAAGCTCACCGCTTCTGGGAATGATGCGGTTATGGTAGTACAATACCATATCAGACACTTGGAAAGTATGTAGGGGTTCAGAGATCATTGGCAGCCTGCCCTTCTTTTGTCACTGTTTTAGCTAAATTGGCCATAGCTTTGGATTGGAGTTAAAAAACGTTGAGCCAATCTTCTCATGACCTTTTTGTGTTCCTCAACTCTAGAGGAAAATAAATCTTTGACCAAGAGGGCAGGTATGCCTGGTTCCCACCCATACAAGACATGGTATGTAGAAATTTTTAGAATCCAGCGATAGCTAATATGGTAAGACATAAGAGCACTAGGTAGATATTTGTCCCAATGAAGAGGATCAGATGATGCCATTTTTGAAGTATGGAAACCAAGGTTTCACCTGCTCTCTCCACAGTCCCATTGGTAAAGGGGCTATAAAGAGCTGAGAACAGTTGTTGTGCTCCCATAGATGTGCCAGGATTTTGACTACTCTGGAGGTGAAGTTCTAAACCATTATCAAAGAGTAGTACTTGAGGGCATCCATGACGTGTGAAAATATGTTAATGTAGAAAGGTGGCAGTGGCTTTGGCCATTTGATCAGGAAGAGCCACAGCTTCCACCCACTTAGTCAAGTGGTAAATAGCTACTAGGATAATCTAGTTTTCATTAGTAGACTGAGGAAGGGGACCTACTACATCCAAACTAATGGTTTGGAATGGTTGTTGAGGGGTGGTTGGTTGATACTGATATCTAGTCTTAAAACCAGATTGCTTCTTGCATGTAAGGCAGGCTTCTAAGACGTCAACAATATACTCCATCATACCATCCCAATAGAACCGATCTTAAATCCACTCATAGGTTTTCTTTGCCCCTTCATGACCAAGGGTGGAATGACCTTCTAGGATGGCAGGTACACATTCTGAAGGTCAAAGGTAAGGTATCCATTTTTTCCCCACCTGCTTATACATCTTCCCATTTTCAACTTTGGTGTTATGGGAGTGCCAGGCTAACATCTTCTGAACAGGCTCATCCTCATCCTCCCATTCATTGGGGTCATTAAGAGGCCATGTAGCCTCTCCGCCTCACTATTATTAATTGAAGGACTGGTAGCTGAGTCAACCCATCAACATTCAAGTGACATGTTCCATCACGATGTTTGATTTTCATGTCATAAGGCTGGAGCTTTAGAGCCCAGCGAGCTAACTGAACAGTAGGATCCTCATGTTCTGCAACCACTTTAGGAATGCGTAGTTCATAACAACAGTGAAGGTGGTTCCATATAGAAAAAGGCGGTAGTGTTTGACAGCTAACAAAACAGCAAGGCAATCCTTCTCCGTTACACCTTAGTTTCATTCCGCTTTGTACAGAAACTTGCTAAAATAGGATACATGATGATCTACACCGTTTTTATCCAATTGGGCTAAGATGGCCTTAACGGCATAGTATAAGGCGTCAGTGAACAAGATGAAAGGTTTATGTTAGTCTGGGTGGCCATAGGATAGGACGTTGCTAAAAAAATTGCTTCATCATCTCAAAAGCGGCTTTTTGTTCAGCACCCCAATAGAAAGGGGTATTCTTGGTTAATAGTCGGAAAAGGGGCTCACTAAGTTGGGCGAACTTAGGAATGAACTTATGATAATGCCCCATCATCCCTAGAATTACCCAAATATCTCATAAAAATTTAGGGGCCGGCATCTTTAAGATGGATTAGACCTTATCATGCATGGGTTGAATTCCTTCTTGGGAGATGGAGTGGCCAAGGAAATCTAATTTTCTTTGGAAGAAGGTACACTTAGAGGGCTTCAACTTAATATTAGACTTATTAAACGTTGAAACACCTCCTTTAAGTGATCAAGATGTTCATTGAAGGTTTTTGAGAACACTGTGATGTCATTAAGATAAATGATGACACAAGTAAACTTGAGGTCCTGCAAAATTTAATACATCACACGCTGGAAGAAGGCAGGTGCGTTGCAAAATCTTTGGGGTAATTGCGTGGGTTAAAAAGACCTTCACTGCAAAAAAGAGCACATTTATCCTGATTCTGAGGAGAAAGGCCCATTTGCCAATATCCACTGGCCAAGTCCATGGCGGAGAAGAAGATATAGCCAGAGAGTTGGGCCAGGGCATCATCAATGCGAGGGATAGGATAGCTATCCTTCTTAGTGAGGCTATTCAACCTACGGTAATCCATGACTATACAATGACCTCCGTTTTTCTTTTTAAGTAGTAAGAGTGATGAAGACCAGGGGCTTTGTGAAGGAACGTGTAGCCCGCGTCTAATAACTTCTGGAGCTCCGTCCTCATCTGTTGTTCCTCCACCTTTGACTTACGATAAGGTTAGGACCTTATAGGTAAGGCATCACCAATATCAATGGAGTGGCACCAAAATTCTTCATGCGGCCATAGTCAGTTTCTGAATAGTTCAAATATGTCACAGTATTCGTCTAATAAGGTATGAACTTTTTCCAACTCCCCTGGGGTTAGCTTAACCGAAATATGAACATTGGGCAAGGTGCACACCATGTTGTCCATGGGTAAGCCCAAATCCGCCATAGAGCCAACGGAGTGGATATGCTCAATGTCCTCAACTGGGCATAGGAAACCCTTCCAATC